>JAODTR010005162.1:0-11575 GCA_025399935.1 Amblyopsis rosae | reverse complement strand
TTTGCCCTGTGGTATCGAAATGAGTATCGAGAACCGTGGAATTTCACTGGTATTGGTATCGACTACTAAATTTCTGGCATCCCTAGCCCCTTATACTACACAACAGTGGGTCTGGACTATGGGCCTATAGAATATAGAAAAGATTATAGTACTGTATAGCGATCTGGCAAGAGCCATGCAATCCGAGACGGGGATTGAAAGTGAACTTCAGATGAACATTTATGCAAACAATTTATTGAAATCTTTATATTTAAAGTTGATGTTTAAAGCAAACCACAGATGGACAGATAGGAAAAAGATATATGGCACCAACTTGGCCAATCTAGGATTACTTTAGGTGTTTTTTGCTGTTGTTTTGTTTGTAATTTTATGAACAGTCTCTCAATCCAGATATAAACAGATATGCAGAAATGAAAGAGAACTCACAGAAATACTTAAACGTCTCCTTAATCTGATCATGTGTGAGACCCAGCACGGCCTCTGGGGGCACCAGAGGTGTGTGAAGCCAGTCGTCATGATCATAGCCAAATGTTGAGTCTGCTCGGAGGGTGTAGTTGGGCTGGCCCTCTGACAGCAAGCTCACTATCTCCAACTCTGGCAGGTCAGAACAAAGGTCTGAGCAAAAAGGAAGGGGGGGGGTGGGGGGGGAGAGATTTGCATGGGCGTGGAGGAAACAAAGGGAAGATAAACTCATTTGTGAAATTAATCATCATTATTGGAAGGGTTAAATCCACACGGGAACCTATGGTGCCGAGAAATGAATGCAACACGGAAGTGTCAAAATCTGCAGTTTATCAAATGGCAACTTGAAGCTGGCTGCAAAAGGGAGTCAACACCCACAGACTCACTTTACATGCGTGTTAAAATGTCTGACATTCGTTTTTTTTAAATAAAAGGTTATCATCTATATAGCTAGTCTCCCAGTTCATGACAACTGTTTGTGGGTGAATATTTATTTTTATACCTCACCAGTTAAAAATATATTGGCCATACATTTATCCCATTATAATAGATAGGTAGGCATTACAGGCGGAGTCAGGCAATGCAAAGATGGCAGCGGCCAGAGCCAGCACAGTCTACAAACCCGTTCTTGAGAAAAGCGTCCATTCATATACCGCATAAAGTCTATTATCAAAACTGAACAGAGAAGACACGTCACATGTTCATGTTTGGCTGCCATCTAGTGGTCATACTGTATACAACTACACTAATTACAAAGCTGCTGCATCAATCAGAACATCCAATCACAAATATATTTGCATTAATCAACCGTATAATAGTCTCAAGCAACTGACTGGCAGCTAGGATGCATAGTTAATCTAGATAATAATAATAATAATAATAATAATAATAATAACAACAACAACAATTATTATTACAATAAACAAACTCTGCAAACTCCTGCCTATATCGCATAACATTGATTACTGCCTACCAGTGAGGGTGGACACATCGTGGCAGAGTCTTTGTCCCGGGCTCTGGGGCTTCCCAGGCAGAGAGCCCACATCCAGGCCCCCCGATGCCTCCTTTGGTCCCTCATGGAGGGTGAGGGCTGTCTGGGGGTCCAGGTGATGATGTTGGGGCCAGGAGAAAGCAGAGAGAGGAGCCGCAGGAGAGAGGGAGGAGGTAAGGGGAGTAACTTGGGACAGTTTGGGAGGGGCTGGCGGGTTCAGCGTGAAGGTGAATGGGGGTTAAAAGTCTTGTGTGTGGGACTGAGGCCCCCTAGTGGCTCAGGAAGAGAACACACGCTTCCCAAGGCATCAGGCGCTCCAGCAGCTCAGCAGACATCCCTCGAGGTAGCGACAGAGAGAACTAAAAATAAAGAAGGTGAATGTTACATATTTGTCTATTACACCCAAAAAGTTATTACACTGTAGAAAATGTACAGTTGGTTATGTTGAACCTATGGAGGGAGATGTTGGATAAATAAGAGCACAAAAAAATATATAAGATAAAAAATTATGTCTTTGCCTTTTTATTTTAAAGGGTCAAAACTCTCAAGTGACTATGGCCTGGCGATACACACAGCTCAGATTACACCTTGCAACATGAGCGCTTATGCCAAGCACACTGCCAAGCAGGCAGCACATGCTGCGGAATACTGCATTGCTATGGTGACCGGCTTTAAAAAAAAATGTAAAGAAAGCAAATCCATCACTTAAGTTTAAATCCCTATTGCATAAAGCAACACACCAGCCGTGCTCTGTTTCTCTATTGATCTGTGGACTGTTATTGTAGCCACTAAGAACAGAATACTGCACAATCCATCTTCTACTTACATAACACCTACTTATTTAATTTGGAAACATTCATTATATTCTCACAGACTTCAGCCGGAGTGCATTATATTGAAAGCAATGCCATGAGATGAGAATAAATGAAAGCTGAACAAAGGCTTTATGCCGTAGCCAGTCCAGTAACAAGAGGACAGTCGATACCACGCCTGAAATTATGACAGTCAATAAAACATGAGCGCCATGGGGCAAAGGGCTAGGCCATATTAATACAATATGAGGCTGGCAGGAACTATGCGGTTAAAGGTGTAGTGCGCTACTGGTAAGATAATTGTAAGCCAATATGCTTTATGTCGAATTTACCAAATGTCTCCCTAGTTTAACATTCTGTATGTGCTGAGAAAGAAAATCTGGTACTACTACACAGCCCGGCTTGGTGAATAGGGACAAAGTGGCAAACACCGCTCGGCGTGGCGTGTCAATTCAATGGTGAAGGTTTTCTATAGAATTATAAGATTCCGCTTATTCCAAGTCTCTGGTATACGGGCTTTTGCACAACAAAATAGCAGTCACGTCCATCCATATGCGTCCAGTTTGCAACTGAAATTACATTGGTTAGACAAAAACAAATAAAGTTGGGTAGACTATTGGCACAAAATTCCAGGTTTTCCTACTGGTATGGGTTCAAATGTGACTAGTACCATACCCAACCATTATCCTCACTAACAGGAGCTACGGAAGCTATGTGCACACACGTATGGACTTTAAAAATGTAATCGCATTCATTATTAGGTCTGGACTACTACATTACATTTACAAACAGGCCATGTCATGAGGTCTTTGTTGTGGAGCAGTTAATAACTCATTTATTGACTTGATTCGTATTGTGATTATACAGTATATTGAACTAATGTGGTCAGCTATGCAATCCCCTCATGGGCCACATAGGGGCAGATGGTGGGCCACATTTGACCAGCAGGCCGCTAATTGAACAGGCCTGCATTACAGTACCCCTGCCCACCTCCAATCTGCACTCTCATCCCCCCCTTCCTCTCCTCTCTGCAAAGCTCTCTCAATCAGCTGAGTGTATTGACCTGAAGCCCTGCCTCCATCTATCTGCCCTCTCATTGTACTCAGAGTTGTCAGTGGAGGCCGGTTCACATGCTTATACATTCAGCCCCCATTAAACTGAATATGTGGCATTCAGTGTGTGGTCTCTGGGAAACCGACCTCAACAGCAACAAAGCACTACGAAAGCGGGGGCCTTGTGGCTTGTTAGTTTTATTACCGTACGTGATGAACGTACACGGGGGATACATTATGCAAAAAGAAACATCCACATAAAACAAAAGGTAATCAAGGCAGCTCTTGGTCTGCCAACTAAACTATCCAGCCAAGCGAGACTGTGTCAAGCCACTTAGGGATGCACTGGCAAACATGATTAGTAGTGATCACCACATCTTTTGTACCCTCTCTTTCCATTGAACATCCACAATGGTGGGCGAAATGCATGGTAAATGTTTAACATTGTTCCATCCAGTAGGACATAGATATTACATTTGTGTTGGAAATGTGGAGGTGCTCAGGAGACGCATCTAAACACAGCCCCCCCACCCCCCCATGTCCAATTTAGACTTCGCCACAAAACTTTTTAAAGTGTACCTGTATCAACCTTTAATATTGTACTGTACCAACTACAGAGAATGAACCAATGAAAACAATGCAATTAACCAAACTGGCAAGCAAGGAAGACCTGTGACTGAGACATAAGCCAGCAACTCTCTGCCTTTGAACTTTGAGTATGGTCTAAACTCTCCAGTCAAGGCCAGTGGGCCGGCTACATGTTGGTGCTCTGTGCAAACGATAGCTTTCCAGGAGGCTGTGTACGTGAGTAGTCACACAGGAAAGACGGGGAGGGTGCGTGAGGGGGATGGGAGGGAGCAAATATTGGTTACAATGAGGCCACTTGCATTGAGGAGAAAAGACATTCATTGGCTACACTTCTCTTTCGACCTGTCACCCACTACTGAAGAAATCACACTTTGCAAACTAGCCGTGGCACGCTAGTCCTCCTTTGTGACATTTGTGTAGCAGGGGACGTAGAACTGTGAACCCCTGCACTGGAAGCAGCAAGCCTCGAAATAGCTTTTCATGTGACCAAACCCAAAATAAGCTCTGAAGTTAGGACTACAGACCCACTCGCCAAGTTGATCATCTTTAATGTATCGACATCAGACTGAACACATTCAGTTTTAGTATTCAGTATTATAATTAATCACATATCACGTAAATAAATAAGAACTAATAAATAAAAACAATATAATGCAATAGTGGTATGCAATATTTTCAATAGGCTAGCTGGTTAATCATATCACTGTTTAGGTTCAAATTGGATTTAGGTTAAGATATGGTTGAATAAGACAACAATTTTGTATGCAACAATATTGTGGAGTAATTGCGTCCTGAAAATGACATCACATGTGCGTGCGCGTGCGTGTGTAGCCCACAAAGCATTGGTTTTGGTCCGATTTGTTTAGTGTGACATCTAGTGGCAAACTAGATCATATATAGTACCTTTATAAAAATATAAATGCAAGGTTTTACAATGAAGCACAAAATGTAAAGCTACGGTTTCATAATCAGTCTTTACCCTGGGATAGGCACTAGAGAAAAAAGGTTACTGATAAAAAAATAAATTTAACAACTGAAATAAGTAAATAAACCACTGCACTATCATCGCACCAGAATGACAGACACATACTTGAGTGACAATGCTAACAGCCAATGAATATGAACTTCTGGAAAGTCAGTCAAGCTTACAAGGGTATATGTATCAGACGTTCAGCACAGAGTTGCTTGTGACGAAGGATGAAGAGGCTGAGACTAGTTTTACACACACACGCGCACACACACGCGCGCGCACACACACACGCGCACACACACACACACACACACACACACACACACACAATCAGAGGTTCAGAAATGTTTTACTACGACCCTCAAAAAACTAAAAAAGCTTTTCCTAAAACCATGAAATGCTTCAAAGTTTATTTTGCAGTTGAAAAGACAGTATGCCTTCAATCACAATACCAGATTTAAAATACCAATATTTTAAATAAATTCATTTAAAATCAAATTATTAACAACACATTGTTGCAATGGCTAGGATCATGGTGGCTCTGGATCAGACTGACTAGATGTTTTATGAAAACGGCTCAACTGAATGTTGCAAATTAGAAACCCTGGTACCAGACAATCACATTAAATCTCATACTTTACTGTTGGGAAACACTCACATCCTAAAGCCTGAGGCTGGACTGAACATTTCAACCTTTTCAGGTGAAGAGGATCAGATGACCTCACACGCTGTGTGCAACTGACTGGAGATAAAGCAACCTGTCCCAGTTCACAATCTGGCACACAAGTCCACACAGACAATACACATGGTTACGAGAGTGACTGCATGCTCACCATGACCTGGGAACGCTTCCTAATGCACGTACACACAAATTAAACACAATGTTAAACATTTGCTCTCCCATATGTAATAAGTCCCCAGGCTATCAAGGCATACTTTTTGTAATTCACTGCCAATCTTGACAACGTTTATATTACATTTAATAAATAACTATCATTCATGAATAGCTGTTTGACAAACGTACAATTACCGTCCGGTATATCATACATTACATCATAAACGCTGTCACTAACCATAATGAAACATCAACCACCCCCTGCATATAGAGCACAGTATGACATAGGCGTATTTGGATTAATCATTACAAAACTGTACAGTTCACCCACCCATGGGATGTCCATAAAGTGAAAGTGAAATAACTAGTGAATATTGATGAACAACACAACTATATGGTACAGCCTTGTTGGATGGAGCTTGGTGCTGCATAAGGCTTTGACTCTTACACTAATTACATAATGAAAGAAAGTGCCATGCTGTGATGCTATGCGTTGTTTGTTTCATTAATAATAGACACCGATGTATGTGTGCAACAATAATGAATCCAGTTAGATCTAAGCAGAGACAATCGACAATTATTAACAGGCCCTTGCTTTCCAAATGCAAACAACAGGCGTAGCATTGTGACAATAGACAGGATATGACGCCTGGTACAAAATAAATAAAAGGGTCTGTACTTCCGTGACCAATTAAAAGCAGTAATATAAACGCAAAGATACAGACTGACAGGAGAGACGTGGTGTTTTAGAGTATTGATTATGAGAATAATACGCATTGCCTAACGATGTAAAAATAGTCCACAGGAGATAGACGACATCCATAAAATGGAAAGAAGAAAAATAGGAGCAAGAGTTTTACCATAGGAACAAGAGCTTTACAGTGCTCGCCCACCACTGTCAGACAACTGGAGCAGCTATATCTGGACATCAGCTCACATAGAAAGTGGCCATAAATACCAAGATACCAACCACTTATTTTTCTCAAAACAAGTGGTCCTAAACCTAGCTTTTAGGGGGCTATACAAGTAGTCAACACTGATCTCCTGAGATCACTTTGGCACAAAATAAAATAAATTGTTTTAGCTAACCATCTCTTACTCTTATTTATATTATAGTTAACATACTTGGTGCATAACACACCATGACTGGCATTCACCTTGCAAGGGTAATTTACAGTATTCACAATGTCAAAACAGAGTTACCCAAACAGCAGTACATTATGTTCCAATCAAACCTATAACATAAACTGACTACAACTAATAAATAATTCAATATGCCTGTGAGTGGATGAGCAGAAGATAGTGCAGCTCTTTTAATCCCAATTATTCACACAATATATCATAGATCCAAAGATATACAGTAACCATGAATGGTTAACATATAACCTTCACTACATATCTCAAAATGGGCCTGGCCATTCATGAACTCACAGTTTTTTTGTTCAACCCAGCCTCATAGTGACACAGAGGGAGGGAAAAAGCAAACACTACGTGCCGGGTTAAATCTAATCAAAGCCACGCTGTAGTGCGGACAGTGGCACAAAAAACACACACCGTGCTAGCATGCTCACAACAGACTACAGGTCAGCTTAAACTCATGTCAACAGTAGACTAGCCTACATGAAGCATCCCCTCGGGGGTGATACAGTTAATACACAGTAAATGGCAGCATACAATCAGGACTTACTGTGTTCGTAAAACAGCTGTGTTAGCGTGGGATGTCCTGTGCAGGTAGGGCAGTCACTCCTTTCACGAACGCATGAATTAATCACATTGGGCTTGATAGTGCTACCGGCCTCTGTCCTGCGTGTCCCGCCTGTGGCCTGTGGGAGGAGGAGTGAAGGTGGGGTTGAAGGGAAATAAGGAGGAGTGGTTATTATAAGCCCTTACAGTATAACCACGCCTACGAGTAAGTGTGTGTGTGTGTTTGTGTGTGTGCGTTCATCCTAAGGAAAATAAGAGGGGATTAAAAGATCAACAGAGACAGAAAGGTTCTGGGTCAGTGTATCTGTACCCTATTGGACAGCAGCAAGTGAGGCAAATATTCCCGTCTTCCACTGGCTCATTTGCATCAGTCAAATAATGCACCAACCCTCCATAGGAGCTAAATCAAATCCATTATGGTCGCCATGCCCATTATTTAGCCTTAATCACAGCGACATAGTATTTCATTTGCACTTCTAGTCACTGATTTACAGCTACAAATACAGATATGAGGAATTGATTAGGATCAAATGTCAGTATTATTAGAATAAAATATTTATTTAGAGTTGGAACCTCTTTAAAGAATTCTGAAAAAGTCTTGTCATAAATTTTAAAGGTTGAGTCAGCAATTGTCAGCCAAATAGACTTTGTCAAATTCAGCTAAGCTGTCTGTTTTGACAAAAACCAATCAATCAGCTGGTACCAGACATTAAATCATTTTAAATCTCATACTAAACTGCTGGTAAACACTAACATCGCATCTTAAAGCCTGCAGATTGGACTGAACATCTGAACCTTTTCAGGTGAAGATGATCAGATGACCTCACACGCTGTGTGTAATTGACTGGAGATAAAGCAACCTGTCCCAGTTCACAGTCTGGCCTCACTATGAAGTCCACACAGACCATACACACAGTGATGAGAGTGACTGCACAATGGACTTTTGTACACAGCCCTGGCTCTGTAAGTAAGAGAACAAACAGTGGTGAAGACTGCACTACGCAACACTTTCCCAGCCTTGGCAATGTGTGTTCAACGTGGGGGTCCAGATGTTGAGTACAAATACCTATCAAGCCCTGTAAATAATTGTTCTCAAGCATCCTTATCCTTTCCCCAACTTTAACAATGCAACCGCCACTTCTGTATTAAATATGGCTTAGCTAAATGCTAAAAGACAATAAACAGACTTTATTTAAGCAAAATGTATCCACAATTCCCAAATGTTATGACTAATTCTGCTTCATGTACAAACGTATATAAAGGCTAGTCCATGAAAGGGTATGGGACTATCAAGCAAGTCCAAAGTAGCAATGTTAGACAGATGGCTTCTCTGTTAGAGGAAAAATGTAAATGTAAAGCCATTAGCTATATATATTTTTTTATGTTCAAAAATGCTTAATTATAGTACACACCTTGTTATTATAAAATGGCCTTTTCATTTGGACCAATATGTTAAGTATGTTTATCCCAAACATTTTGTTAAGTTTGAGGAGAGGAAAAAGAAAAAAAGCAGGGAAATAAAATAGGATACAATCAGTATTGGATGTATTTTACCATGTACGGTATACTATGTAGCCTAAATACATAATACAAATATCGGTTTATTGTCATTGATTATTATGCCTTCTCAATAACTTTTGTAAAAGGACATTCGTTATTATGCATGTTTTTTAGGATGCTGTTAAGACCGCTAACTCATATTTTGTTATATTGGTAATGCTGTTAATAACTTAATTCATGAGTTAAAGTAGATAAAACACTACAAGTAGCCTACCAACCGTACTTCCTAGCATGATTCCACATTGCAGACTATGGAAATGTCCATTTAGCCTACCATGGTGTACGGTACCGTACAAGTGCGTTTAATTAAAATAAAACATCGACGGACAATTTTAAATGGCCATCGTCAAACAGTAAACCCAAACTTGGTTGATTTACTTACATGTTTGTTTGCACCGCGGTCTTTGACGGTAGCTGGGATGGGAGTCTTTTCTCAGTTTTTCCCACTTAACTTCGACATCAGCTGTTGTTGAACGGTCTGCTCAGGTCGTTAGTCAGTTCGAAAGTGAAGGATCATGGGACTTGTAGTTTTAAATGTACATAAGTACATTAGACATTTGCTAATTTGCAATACAATATGCTTAACAGTGCATTAAAACAAGACAATCAGGACAATTAAAACAATACAATGAAGGTACACAACACAGTCCTGGCTCTGGCTGTAAATGGGAACACAAACAAAGTGGTGCAGACTGCACCAATGCACAGCACTACCATAGCCACTATCGTATAGCATATCGTAGCCACAATCATATCGAGCTTCTGATAGAACACCCAAATGGCATTGAAGGAATAGGTGTTTTTGTTTTGACCCAGTACATAAAGTATTGCATTGATCCCTCCAAAAGTACCAGCTGTGCTATTGGAGCACTGATGTTTTTCATGAAGAGTGAGTAGCCTATGATGGTGTTAGAGTTTATTTCAAAATATGAAAAAAACATATAGTATTCTTCCTCCGGCAGAGGTCTGTTGTCTGTTCCTGAGGCCCGAAACTAAAAGGGACAGAATGTTTGCTGTCAGGCCTTCGAGGCTCTGGAACAGCCTGCTTGAGGAAATCTGGTCAGCTAAGTCAGTGATCAACTTTTATTCCATACAACATATTTTTATATGAGAGCCTTTTCGGATTTTGGATTTTAATTTCTCTTTCTTTTACCTGTATTTTGATGTTTTCTTGTTTTATCTGTTTCACGTGTGTTTCACTGTTTTTGTCCACTTTGAAAAGTGCTCTATAAATACAGATTATTATTATATAGGCTGAAGGCACATAGAGTTGATGGAACAGTTGTGGGAACAGTTAAGGGAACATAGAACTAAAGGAATATAGGGCTGAGGGAACATGAGCATAGGACTGAGGGAACATAGGGTTAAGGGAACATGGTGTTAAGGGAACATATGGTTAAGGGAACGTAGGGTTAAGGAAACAGGGTTATGGGAACATATGGTTAAGTGAACATAGGGATAAGGGAACATAGGGTTAAGGGAACATATGGTTAAGGGAACATAGGGTTAAGGAAACATATGGTTAAGGGAACATATGGTTAAGTGAACATAGGGTTAAGGAAACATATGGTTAAGGGAACATATGGTTAAGTGAACATAGGGTTAAGGGAACATATGGTTAAGGGAACATAGGGTTAAGGAAACAAGACATACTCCTGATGATGCAACTAACCGGCATATTCAATGAAGACCACCCTCCAGGGCACAATAGACGCAAGGTCTGGTGAGGCAGAACTTCCTGCTCCATCTGAAAAAAATTCATATATAAACACAACACAACTTTTACTAGAAATGGTATGTAGAGGTACAAACCCAACTGGACATCCATTTCATGTTGTAGCTTTTCACTAAGTTAACTTTACTATAGTACATAGTGATATATAGGCTATACTCTCCAGATAGGTTTAGGCCTCTGCACTTTGAGCTTGGACTGAATTTTGTAGTCTCTGTCTCCCTCTAGTGGTTTAACATCCAATTGTTTTCTGGGAACATTTTAGTGAGTATATCAAATATTTCTGCTAAATTGTTACTTAATTATCCTTCACATGGTACATTTTTTACAAATGTAAATTTAATTGTATTCTATACTCAGTTGCCTGAAGTTTTGTCATGTTTAACATTGTTTGTATACTATTATTTCTATTAATGTCACTCACATCTAAGTTTAACCCACAGTTAACAGCACAGTACAGTTACAGTATTATGTTTCCATCACATCTCTACTGTAGCTGAGCTCCATTGTTCCACAGCGGACAGGCTGCCTCTGTCTGCATGCCTTGATTAATAATTTACTGTCTCCAGTGAGCTAGTGGTCTGGCTACTGGTCCAGACCATGCAAGCCACTTCCTTTTCCAAAGACAATGGGTCCATTTCCCGCAGGGTGCAAGGAAGGGGACTACAGTGTGAGAGACAGTAGGGGATTGTGAAGCAGGGACATCATATCAGCAGGTCCTGGCCTTGGAATGAAAGACTTACTTGGTTGTAGGGAGATATATAAGGTAAACGGACAGCATTTATATAGCGCCTTTACAGTATTTTGCCTCACATTCACCCATTCACACACACATTCATACACCGATGGTGATTGCTGCCATGCAAGGT
>JAODTR010005161.1:0-11576 GCA_025399935.1 Amblyopsis rosae | reverse complement strand
GTCCCCCCCCCCCCCCCCCCCCCTTCCATCCATCCTTGGTCTATTCGCTAGTGATTACTATTGAAGCTTCGAAGCTCAAAAAATGGCATTCGGGCCAGCCCTAGTATGAACATAGTTTAATACATTTATTTAGCCTAAACAAGTCTTTACCTGCAAAAACACTTGAACATGTTGTTGGCTGACCCAAACACATTGTTTTTAAAGCATTGTGCCAAAAATTTTGAATTTTGTATTTTTTTAAACAGCCGTATATTACTTTAACTGGAACACCAGTGGAACAGCATACTTGTTAACAGTGTTAGTTTTTAAATGTAAATGCCACTAGGTTTATAAGATCAAAGTGTTTCTTTGGAACACTTAATAATTGGCATATTTGACATATTTGTCCTCACCTAAAGTACTTATACTGTACATTGTTATCTGTTTAACTAGGACTGCACAGTGGATTCTTATGGCATATGACCACTGTTTTTATGATGAATGTTTACTCTTTGGCCCTTGTGATGGTATCTAAAGGACACCATACAGGACATGATTTGCACTTATGTAGGAATGTTTGTTATCCCTATCATATTATGATAGGTACTGTACAAGGACATCATTCCATACAAGAGGTTAAATGACGGCTAAATAAAACTAGTTTTGTCTAAAAGGAGCACCAAGCTATTTTCTGATATGAACAGAATTGTTGTGCGTCTATGCATCAGAAAATATAGTAGGCAATTTCATTATCATGGCTCCAAATACTATCCACATGCCAAATTGACAAATTGATTCTCTTATCGCATAAACATAACATTAACATCCCCAGAGATAATAATGGGCAAAAGTATGGTGACAACCCCATTGACTTGCATGGAACTCTGGGTCTTTCTGGTCTGCATGAAGGGGGAAAGTCCCCCCTCCCGCCCCCTTCTAACAATGGAATGAGGAAGTGAACCCTCTGTGTTTCCATTCTCTCTGGTAACACCATCAGTTCTGCTGCTGTTGACATGAAGGCGCTAACCTGATGACCGTGTTGCAGTGGGCACACATGGGCGTCCGTGTGTCCGCGGGCATGTGCTCTGCCATCTGGACCAGGGAGTCCTCATCTTTGGGGTGGGGCTGGGGTACAGGCCGGGCCGGGACCGGACCCTTTGGGACGCTGGCGTTTCCTCTCGAGCCAAAAGACGGGGCCACCAACGCAGCTTGCAGGCCTCGGCCTGTGGGGGAGAGCCACAGAGGATATTCAAGCCAAAGAAAAGAGGCTGTGGGCTGGGTTGTACATATCAAGCAACTGAACACTTGTGTGGTCAACGACTATGGGCCTTTATAAAACTGTTACCACAGCGACAAACGCAAACACACGCACACAGTATGTATGTACTGTACACTCGTCACATACACACATCTGGCTAAATAATTAGGCTATGGCATCTGGGGGGATGTGTTGTATGTTTGCCATCCAGGCTTGTGTGGATGGCAGAAATGTGTGGTTTCATGTGTAATTAACAAGTATGTACAGTATGAAGTATAATATGAATAAGACAGGGAATACATTTTAAATTAAAAAGTGAACATAATAAAGAATAACATAATAACAAGTAAAGCTTGCATTCATCCTTCCATATATCCGTTGGCTGGGTGAGTGGTGAAGAACAGGGCTTTTGAGGCTGGGACATTTTACTGTAGCTACATACTTTCTTATCAAAACAGTTTTTCACCATCGCCAATGGGTTCCTTCCATAAATATTATCTTTCAGGCTGAATTCAAGCTCTGCTTGTGCGACCGAAAGGACTCTAGCAGGCGAGAGTGTGGCCTTCCACCTGCTTTACGAGCTTCCACGGAGGAAAATGAGGAGAGATGAAAACGGGTCTGCGATGACCTATTTCACAACATATGTCATGCTTCATCCATGGAAAATGAGCCTCTTTCCTCTCGCTAACTGGCTTCAACAACATTAACTCCAACGCCAGTAAATCAGTTTTACACTTCACCAGGATTTGGAAGCAAATGTTGCTGTATGAGGGAAAATGGGATAACTATACGGGAGAGGGAAGTGCATGAATCAAGCACTCTAAAATAAAACTGAAGATTCAGCTCAATCCCCAAATTAGTTTATTTTTAAAAATGTATTTAGGGTAGAATGTAAATATTGGATATGTACACTTTTTCCCATGACTTACACTATGAAAACACTTCCAAGCAACCAAGTCTAATTATTTTTCACTTGGTAATTTACGTAAAAATACCACATCATTCATAAGGCAAATGATTCTACTGTAACATATAGACCATACAGACATTGTTGGGTTTGGCGGCATTAGAAGTAATTCACTACATTTCACATATTGGGACCATGACTATCTATATCAACACAGTTTATATACACACAAACAGTACAGTAAACACAAAGAGTTTACCCGTTGTGGTCGCAGGTCCTTTTACCATGGTTTTTACAGCAGCGGACTCATGGCTGTTCAGTTTCAGCTCATCTTCTGCCTCACTGCTTGAGCAGAGATCATGGAGACACACTCACATTTTGATCAACAATATACTGTACACAATATTCCATACAATAATAATAATATTGCAAAAAGCCCTGTCCCGAAACACAAAAAATGCACTAAAGGGCTGCTAAAATGCATTAAATATCTTCTGCCTGCGTTTAGGTGTATCTCAATACACAAACGCATGGTATTCAATAATAGAATAGCAAAATAACTATGTATTTGTTTGAGTTTTGTATTAGCTAATAAAGTCTCTACAGTATAACACAAGCCTGCAGATTATTCTGTGCTGCATGCTTCTCTGTAAAACTAAAATAAGAATTTGCACAGTTCCAGTTTTCATGTTACTGTCAACTGAAGAGAAAGTCCAGGCCACCTACATGCTGACAGGACCGAGGTAAATATCGTACCAACTAAAACAGAGTCTTGGACTATAGCCAAAACAATACAGTACTCAACGCTCAAAGCATACTTTTACATTTTACTACAGCATGTACATAAATGTAGCCAAGGTGCCACTTTCACACAAGGACACAGTCCAGACCAACTGACTGGTGACGGATAGAAGACAACTATAATCTAAGCATTTACAATAGCATGCACTTAACCAATGTCAGGACAGCAGGCTTAGTATGCCTAATTGCCAAGAGTCGAGTAACATTTAACAATAAACAAGGTTTTCATTACCAATGCATATATTTTCAAGATATTTTATTTAAAAAAAGATAATGTTTTATTTGCTTTGATATAGTTCAATATATTCTTAGATTACAAATATATGAGTAAACTACCTTGTTAATAGGGACCTCATTACTGGACAAAATCTGAGAATGCATTGTCATATACTTTACTGTTACAGTAATATATCCAGGCCAGAAAAAAGCAATGTCACATTGAATTAGAATTTTATATTATTTGTAGTGTTATCCCCAAAACTGTAAATATTCAGTCTCACACTGGGACATGAGCTCATACTAACAACGAGCACATCACCTATTGCCATGCAGGGACCCACTGGAACCCCTTCAACACATTTGGGTTACTTCTGACTTCTGACTCGCATTTTATTTAAGAATCCTTGTGGTGAACTAGCATGAAGGGTGCCAGGTGTGTAGCACACAGCTCTGGTGGTGTAGCTCACGTTTTAATGATAAAGCAGTTACACTCTAGTGCAGACCTGGGCAAAGTCAGGCCTGGGGGCCGGAAGAGACATTCTACACGGCCCGCCCAGTACATCAAACATACATTGTGTTTTGGGGATGGTGGGAATGGGACTCCCGATGTTTATTTGTTTGTGATTGGAGGGTTGGGATGATGAGTTTATTTTTATATATTGTATTGTTTTTACAAATTTTGTATTGTTTTTAATGATGTTGTAGTGTGAAGCACTTTGTGTTACATGAATTTGTATGAAAAGTGCTATATAAATAAAGATTGATTGATTGATTGATTGATCAAACATTTTTTAAATAATAATACAACATAAAATTACTTGATGAGCTCTGCAGAATGTTACTTTATTTACTACTGTAAACATAGTTAAAATGTACTGTTACGTTTGATTATGAAAATGTTGTTGCATAGGAATAGACTATATGTGCATGAATATGCAAGTTAACAAAATTAGCTATTTTGTGTTTTATTTAAAAATATTTAGCATGTTGGTTAAAAAAGGATTGTGGCCTGTGAAGTTCTTGGACATTTTCAATGTGGCCCCCAAGTGAAAATAATTGCCCACCACTACTCTAGAATGATCATGTAGTTATTCTGTAATAAGTGGTTCTCAAACTGGGGGTCGTGAGACACAGAGGAGGGGGTCACAAGATGATTTTCAGAAATTAAATAACATTTTAAAAGAATTATAATTGTTAGTAGTAGTACAGTTTATACATTACTTAGATGTGTTCTGCTACTAGCCTTTATTAAATACTATCAAATAATAATATGGCTGCTATTCTTCTACCACCTCTGGGAAATGCGGGGGTCACGAGTATCTGGCACTGTTATTTTGGGGGGGTCGCGAGCTGAAAAGTTTGAGATCCCCTGTATGACATGCGAAACCAAGATGCAGGGCATTTCTCCAAAGGGGCAATATATTCTCTTTGAGAGAAACATTCTAACCTCGGTCAAAACATTCTCTCTCATGGCAAAACATTCTTTCCAAGGACAAGAAAGGCCTGTTCAGTACAAAGTATCTCCTCATTAGTTTAAATATTCTCATCATGGTCACCAGATTATCTCATTAGGCCCCTGGTTCATCTGGTCAAAACATTCTTACTCTTTCTGCTCTTTTTGGGCAAATCTTTTTTTCTGTTCGCAACACATTTCACTGGGAAACCTTCCTTTCCTTCCTCCACTCCAGAAAAGCAACCATTACCGGAGCATCTCTCTCCTGACCCCTGGGGAATTCTCTCTTAGGATACCCACATGTTAAAGGTGAAATATACAATATTTGTAACAATAATATAGTAGCAAGCAACTATTTTCTATGTGTAGATAAAGTAGAGTAACTGCACCCTGAGCAGAGAATTAAATCACACTCCCTCTGTGTGTGTGTGTTGTAACCCTAGTACCTCTGTTCTTTGTTTTCATATCGGGGCCAGCCGGACATGAAATGCATGTTAGTGCATGTGTGTGTGTGTGTGTGTGTGTGTGTGTGTGTGTATGTGTGCATGTGTGTTGTGTTGTGTGTGTGTGTCCCACTATAAGCGTTTGTTCTGGTTTGAGATGCTGGTGCACTTAGTCTGACACCTAGTGGTGAAATGTCATATAGACTCACTTTATTAAAGAAAGAGAAGTATTAACGTCTAGAATTTGACAAGTTGGCAGCTATATACTATAACTATATATCTTGTGTCATATATTATTAATTATACAACAGTTAATATTTCAGTCTAACACACTGGGACTTTTAACTATGCATGTATCACTCCACTTTACCAGTGTAATCCTAATAACAGTTAAGCTAATTCAAAAAACAACACACTTCTGATAAGATGTTCAAGTGACTCAAAATATTTTACTTCACTGGCTGCGTGATAAATGGAAACAGGCAAATGTAGATTACTACATGATACAAACGTGGATGTATTGAATACAAATTAGCTGATCTGCGGTAATGTGAAAAATTATGTATATTTTATTAATTTAAATAAATAGTGTAAATACAGGCCTACAGTATATTCCATCGGTTATGTGGATGTTTCTGTAGAGGTTAGAGTACAATACTTGTACTGTATGCTGCACAGAACTATTGCCTCTTTTAATATGATGGTCTGGACCCCACCCACGGCTCTTTTTTACCCTCGCCTTGATGGTTTACATGCATGCTTAATGCTATTAATTATTATTATTATTATTATTAAAAGAAGTGCTTCATACCTCACAACTCTGCTCAAGCACGCGTAAGTATACATTTATGTTTAAACCGCTGGTCTAAAGATGCCGAGCTCCAACTAGACGTATCTCTCACCTCCTCACTCAAACCTAACCGCTGCCCTTTAAAATTATTGTACATGAATGAACCCTTTATAGCTCACGTGTGTGTGTGTGTGTGTGCGTGTGCGTGTGCATGTGCATGCGTGTGTGTGTGTGTGTGTGTGTGTGTGTGTGTGTGTGTGTGCACATGCAATGTATGGGTCATTTTCTGCCAGCTGGGGAACTTGGGTGGGCCAGCATTTTCTCCCCAGACGTTATACCCATAATGCAACACTACAACCCCTGCCAATTGTTGGATCACTGTTGTCTTCCCACTGTGCCTGGCTGCTAGTGCACTCCTGGGAAACAAGTGTTATGCCAACTGCTGCCTGCGAGTTGTGTGTGCGTGTTGTTGTTAGTTTTTCTGTGTCTGCGTCTGTGTGTGTGTTTGTGTGTGTGTCTGTGTGTGTGTGTGTGTGTGTGTGTGTGTGTGTGTGTGTGTGTGTGTGTGTGTGTGTGTGTGTGTGTGTGTGTGCGTGTGTGTGTGTGTGTGTAAAAGCAGCAAGAAAGAGAAATAAAGACAGTATTCAGAGAAAACGCGGGCGATACATAAAGATAAATAATGTAGCATTAGTTTATGTGTGTGTGTGTGTGTGCGTGGATGCCATTCCATGTCCACACATCCATCATTTAGCTTGTGAGGACTCCACACCATCACATGGTCCCTACAGACCAAAGGGCGGTATTTGGTTAATTTGCCACCCACAACGTCATGCACTGTTTATTCACACTTTCTCAAACACAAGTCCCACACAGGCTAGTGTGCTTAGAACAAGTCAACATTGGATTTAGTCGCACAACCTGTGCTTTTAAAAATCACAGCAGAAGATATACTGTAAATGCTCACATTTAGAAGTAGGTTTACTCACCAAAAGTGCATTTCTTTATTTGTATATGAAGCGGTAATGATATTTACTTAACGACAGACAGCATATAAGTGGAGAGAGAAGAGGCTGCTTTATGCCACAAAATAACAAGTTAATTAAAAACGTAACATTAGTTATATACTAGTGCTAAAACTAATTACATAGTTATTATAAGGATTATACAATCCTTAAGTGCAAAGAAGTGAGCCATACATGTTAATGGTTAGCCTATAATTAATGTAAACCCTTTTTTGTTATGTCATTATGCATCTTATATACCTTATACATTTCTTAGCCAGCCTATAGCTAGTGCAGGAGTGCTCCTTATAGGAAACAGGCCAGACTGCAGCATGTCTGTCTTCACTGTCATTTATCAGTGTGTGTTTGACAGGAGCCAAGTGGATATGGCACACAGCCGCTTGACGCAGATGACAAACTAAATCAAATCCGTCAATACCCTGGCAGTGCTAAGTCCGTATACGTGCAGTCATTTGCATGTGTTAAGCTATGATCGCATTCTGCTGTGCTACAAATAGCCACTAGGGCCCTTCTTGTCGTTCCAGTGTGTATACATGCCACGCCATGGCACTACACACCTGCGTTTGTTGTACTACACTGGTACATTACTTGCCCAGCAGTAACGTCTGCTTTCAAAGTTAAATCATTGTTCTTGCGCACCAAGCCAAAGTAATTATTGCCATTTCTCCCTGTGAAACTATACAGTGCACAATATTTGAAATAAACTATATTTGTGGTATTCCTATTTGCCAGACAGACATCATGAAATATTTTACTATATGGAAAATGAACTGCTTTTATCCAAAGCACTTTACAGTATTTTGCCTCACATTTACCCAATTGCACACATATTCATACACTGATTGCTGCAATGTATGACCAATCACCAGGAGCAGTTGGGGTGTAAGGGGTTAGGCATCTTGCTTAAGTCAATATTGGGGTTTGACCCTACAACCTTCTGGCTAGGAGCCCAACACCCAGACCACTAGACCATCCGGTCCCCAACAGTCACATTGCCTGAGCTAAACGACTAGAATGGACTAACCACATACGACAAGAGGACCAGGCACTGAGCAAATACCGAGCCCTACATTTACCAATTACATCATAGCCTGTTAATATTCTCCACCAATCAGGGAAGTTAATTGTATTCTGCTAGACCATGATTGGTTGATTAATGGGGGGAACCCTGTGGGTCTGATTCAGTAAAAGCTGGTTAGCATGTTGACCATCTGGATGTACTGGGCCACATGTGAACCTCGTTAGCAACACGGCTAATGAAGTGCGGATGGGGGGGATGAAGGGAAGTGAGATTAGTGACTTCCGTCCAATTCGGCCCTTCATTATCTCTGCATCTTAAGAACATTTCCACACAAGGAAGGAGACATCTGTTATCCCACATATTTGGAAAGAACGTCATAAGTTTGACGTCTTTCTTCTTAATAATTAAAAATATAAAAACCTGTTGATCAAACAATCACACATATTTAGATGACAAAATGGCTAATTTGCTCCACACCATTAAGGAAAAGGCTTTTAACGATGATACTGGCCAAAGACTAATGAGGAACAGTCCATTCATTTACATATGTGTGCCCAGTACACGGGGTTACAATGGTTCATGTGCTTGCTCTCTTGTTTGTTCGTCTGTTTATTTATATACATTAGTGCACGCTTTACAAGGTACGAAGAGAAGTGGTAGCTCACAGTATAATGCGATCACAGTGTCACTTGGCTTGGAAAATGAACAAACGGTGCATTAACAAAGCTGGGTGCTGTCCAGAAGGCCTCTTATCCCCACAGCAGATGGTCTATAATATCACACACTGATATTCTTTGGATGAAACTCAGCTCTCATAAACTTCAACACCCGTATGCGTGAGTGAGTGTGTGTGTGCGTGTGTGTGTGCGTGTGTGTGCGTGTGTGCGTGTGCGTGTGTGTGCGTGTGTGTGTTTGTGCGTATGTGCGCATCTCAGACATGCACAAAAACAGCCTTGCCTACAGACACAGAGCCTTTCATGTTATCTATGTCTCTCTCTCTCACACGCACACACGGACAGATTATGCCGAAGATGTTTTCACCGTGACCACAGCAGATCATGGCTGGTATGTCATGTCCACTGAGACATATGCGTCGTGCCTGTTGGTGCGCCTGGCATGAATAAAGACGGCTATCGCCGCAGCAACGCGTGCCATGGGGAGAGGTGCCAAGGGGTTGTGTTTACGCCCTGTCTTAACAAAGCAAAACGACTTCAGAGTGTTTCTATTACAATGTGCCGGATTGTGAGAGCACAACTCTACATGAATCCCGAAAGGAAATACTAGGAATATATGTGCGGGAATATTGGCGACTAATATACTTTACATGTTAATCAGTGGCCTATATCTTCCCAGACCTAATCCTGAAATATACTGGACAGCTGCATCTAGAACAAACATAGTGGGAACAAATGGAGGCATTTGCGTTGTTAAAGCTATACACTCTTGAACCTCCCAACTTAATGGTGTTGCCACGACACCTACGCTGAACAAGTGGTATGTGGCGGTTTCAAAACCAAACACAGAAAGCAGCGCGTCGGCAAGTGGCCGACACTTGAGCCTTGTTTACGGCCCACACACTGATGTTGTGAACAGACACATCGCACGTGTATGTGTGTGTGTGTGTGTGTGTCATTTATGGTATTGCGTGACATACAACAATATTTAAAAAAGATACACTCCTCACTTGCTTTATAGTGGAACCCAAATTTCAACTGAACATGGAAGTGTGGGCATAATATCCAGATACAAATGACAGAGTGTCCCTTTAAGGCAGGCCTGGGCAAAGTCAGGCCCGGGGGCCGGATGCTGCCCTTTGAAACATTCTACCCGGCCCGCCCGGTACATCAAACGTTTAAAAATAATAATACAACATAAAATTACTTGGTGAGCTCTGCAGAATGTTACTTTATTTACTGCTGCTTAAAAAAATACATAATAAAAGTGAACCGTTACGTTTTATTATGAAAATTGTGTTGCATAGGAATAGCCTATATGTGCATAAATATGCAAGTTAACAAAGTTAGCTATTTTGTGTTGTATTTTTTTTTTTATGTAGCATGATTGTAAACAAAGTAACGTGGCCCGTGAAGTTCTCTGACATTTTCAATGTGGCCCCCAAGTGAAAATAATTGCCCACTCCTGCAAGTTTAAGGTATAGTAAGCTATTGTAAGCTATACTTTGGTAGCTTGCAATGTAAATCAATGGGACAAATCTGAATTGCAATGCATACAGTATGTGACGGGGTCTAGCCTATCTTATGCTTATGTTTGTGCTTGTGTAGCGGCAGGAGGTGCGAGGGCAGAGGCAGCGTGACCAATAGGAAGTGAGAGCCCGCCCCCTTAGATGGCCCAGCAGCGCTCTACTGTGCTGGACTTACCAGACAAGTGACACTTGACGATGTAGAGTCAGATCAAAGGTGGACAGAAGTTATTGTGTTGGCAGGACATGGAAAGATTACATTATAGGACACGTTGCCTTCGGTGTGACCAGTATGCACACAGTACATGTACATACATTATAATCACAGGCACATAACACACATGCACGTACGCACACGCGCGCACACACACACACACACACGCGTGCATACACGCGCAAACGCACACACACACACACAATCTATATTTACAGCTGCGCTCATGTCAACCTGCATAAAAGCATGAACGCACGCACACACACATCCACACACACACACACACACACACCAGCATGCACACACACACACACAGAGGACTCAATAAGAACTATTTCTTGGTTACACACACATTCAGTAACATAAACATTAATGCAGGAATTAACACACAGATGGGAGCGCAATTTGTTGAAGCGAAAGAGAAAACATTTCTCAAGGCTTCCATGTATTTGTAAGAACTATGTGTCCATAGCAGATACCGCACAAGTTATTATCTTCATTGCCTGCTTTTGTAGACATGTTGAAAAACATGCACGCACTCCTGCCACTTACAAAAAGACATATCATGGCCTATTAATTATTGTTAATTATATTTTATGAATGCTTAAATTCATTATAAAACATTCATTTGTACTTGACGTCAGGCAGTTGTTGAACGAATAGATTGAAAATAAAATTGGGCAATTTAACTGGTATAGTTCTATGGGTATGCCACATCAGAACAACCAGATACTTTAGCACCTGAGTAAAGGTGAGAAATGTACCATAGCTGAAGGCAGGGCACGAGTCTCACCAGCTGGATCGTCAGCTGACAGACCAGCTGATTGCTACAATCAATGAGTGTTTGATACGGCTCTGTGATAGTGCTGCCATCTAGTGGTAGCATATGAAGCTGCATACAACGATTTTGAAGTCGCATTCAGGATGCTTTTATTGTACACACATTATAGCATAATGTCAGTGTGGTGTTTACATGGTGTATTATGCATGAAATACTTGTTGCTGTTACTTCACAGCCAGAGATCCATGAACCTTGAATATATTAAATCTATGATCCAGGTTGGTAATGTATGATTTGCTGTTAAAGTGTTTACTATGTTATTGTGTTGACAGGCAATGAAAAGTATGGTAAATGTTGTCTTCAGTGCGAACAGTATGCATATGCATATAGCACATGTACACATAAACACATACACACACACACACACACACACACACACACACACACACACACACACACACACACACACACACACACAAACACACAAA
>JAODTR010005160.1:0-11576 GCA_025399935.1 Amblyopsis rosae | reverse complement strand
TATATATATACACGTGTGTGTGTGTGTGTATGTATATATATATATATATATATATATATATATACACACACACGTGTATATATATATATATATACATATGTATACACGTGTGTGTGTGTGTGTGTGTGTGTATATATATATAAAATCGTGTGAGTCTGACCAAGACCTGCATAGTCAATGTTGAACTGCAATGAAAAATGTTAGTTTGAAAGTAAAATCAAAATGCAGGGAGTAAGTTGAGAGCAGACAGTCCGGCAACAATGAGTACTGTCTCATACATTTTCTCAACATTCAGCATTTTTGTATGCAACTTATGTGATATCGCCATCTAGCAAGAGAACTGAAAATTACATAACATTGTGTTCCTTAACCAAAGATATAGTACAAGCAGCACACATCATTCATAGAACCAGTATCCATATCACATGAAATGCATTAACTTCATGTGATTTAAGAGGTTATGGGCTATTTTATAAAATGTAACTTATTAAAATGAAAACACTTAAAGTTTAGATTCTATAGGCACAGTGTGATTTTATTGGTAGAGCATACATGTACAGATTGCACTGAGCAGAATTGACTAGAGGAGTGACCATTGTAGGTACTGCACAAGATACCCCTAGACATGTAGTGTTGTTTAACAGTCTTTCCTGTTAAGTTTAAGTGTTCTCACAAGGACAATCTGTGGCGTTTGTCTGACAGTGTGGCCATCTATCTAACAGATATAAAAAATAACACTCCTTTAGTTGGTTTCAAAGACATATATTAAGTATATTCCAAGACTAAACGCAAAATTCAAATAAGATCTCAATTGAAAAATGTTCTTAGTCTAGGACTAGGTCTAATCCAGGTCTGAGAAACTGAGCCCTTAATTTCAGTTATGGACAGCTCAATACGTCAAAAAACATCTGGTGGCAGATATAGACAGAGCCGACCTAGAGTTGGGAAAAAATTGCTGCAATTGAATAATATAGGCTAAACATTTTCACAATTAAGCATACATCAACATCATTGCATAAAACAAAGAAAATTAATATGTAAATGGCAGTGCTTATATTTCTTAGTGTTGTCAGGCAAAACCCACCAGTGTACTTCACTGAAGTGGTGCCTTTAATGTCGATCAGTTGTACGCTAAAAAATAAAATTAGATATAAAAGAAAAGGAAAAAACAATTAACCCAGTTAATTGCACATTAGTTGGGTTTGATTTGACAGGTTTAGCTGTATTCACAAAATAGAAAATAAGACCGTTCCATAAAAAATTCATCCGTTTATCAGTTTGGCCTTAAAACAGTACCGTTCAAAATGTAGTGTACAAATCCTATACATCAGTGCTCCTAAAGTTAAGGCTTAATGAACTAAAACCGTCTTATCCCAACCCACAAAGAGGTAGAAATACTGCAAGTTCACGTTGTTGAGCCCAATTAACAGTATGGTGTCAATGAACAAAATAGACAATTCTTCAATTAAAACCTATGACACCAAAGTGAAAAAGGTGAAAACATTGTATAACTAAAATTTTGTCATCTTTTGGGCAAATAATTGTGTGAAAACTTCCCCTAACCAACAGGTACCATAGAAAACCTTAAACAGCAACAAATCACCGGAAAATAAGGAAGGCCTCCCCATTTTATACCATAGGTCTCAAATATACATAAATATAAGTTTTACAACTTATTACGCAGCCTATTAACTGACTTTCTTTGTTGATTGAATGACTCAACTGATTAAATGCATCTCAGGACAAGAAAGTCTTTATGTCTGAAGTGTCTACTAAGCAGTGAAAAATACACCATTACTGGCACATTCATTTTCTACATTACAAAGTTAGTACAAACTGTACAGGAACATTAACACTGACCTAATGATGTTTTTACTCATTACCAATAAAACCCAGCACAGCAATTACACCTGTGACCATATAAAATGGAAAATGTTTGTGTTGCAGAACCTTCATAACTGCATCATTGCAGTACTGTGTAGTTTTAGTATACATATGTATAATGTGTGGATCACATTAGAAATTGTATAATTTTGTGAAACGTATCCATCAAACTGGATGTAATTCTCGTTAAAAATGTCTTTAGATCGTCATTAGAACATGATATTAGTGGATACATGTCTGTTAAAAATTAACTTAATATTTAAGCAAGTGGTCTGTGCAGGTCAATATTGTGCGCGGGGGAAAGGGGTCTTTAAAAAAAAATCTGTAACATAGACATACTGTATGGATGATTACAGGGCCAGCACAATACTGAATCATGCTTCACAAACATCATCAGAGGCTGGAGAACAACCACACCACTTAGATCAAAGTTGCTTGTTTGAAGCAGAAAAGAGACATTTCTACAACTGGCTTGATTGGGTCAGCTCTGGTCTGCTGTGACAGGAGTTGGGAGGTGAAGGAATCTGGCTGATAGTGTTACTGAGGTGGACAGAGTCATACGGCGGGGCGGCATGCTACTCTTTCACCAGACGGTAAACATGGTACTGGGCTCCGTGTTCACTGGCCGACACCTCGAACACAAAGGCAATGCACAGCAGAGTCTCCTGTGTTTCTCTGTTGGAAACCACCTGGAAGATGGAAGCCCCCACAACATGGTTCATATACTCAAGAGTCACACATAATAATAATACTACTACATGCTATGATCAAGAGATCACCCCTACCTGTAGTATGGTGAAGTTCTCCAGCACGCTGTTCATCATATACTTCTCTGGCAGTTGCTTGAGTTTGTGGATGAAGTTGATCATGTATTCACACATAGGTGAACGATGGATGCAGAACTCACACTTCCCTCCTTCCATATGTGCATATTCCGTCTAAAGAGACATAGGGAAACAGAGTGAGACGTGCATTCCCAGTTAATTCCCAGTCCTTTTCACTTGTTGACACAGTTCCTTGACTTCTCAATGCAATGTAGTTGACAAGCTTAGGTGAAAATACCACATCGTTTTTGTGGAATAGCACATCACAACTCTTTAGATAACGGTCTGATTTCAGTGACTATAGCTTTAAATTTAACAAGTCACTGCCCACCCCGCCCCGACTTCCATGTAGCTGTGTTGACGTTAGTCTACGGCTGCTTTACTGCTAGTACTGGTGCAGCCTACTCAAACGCGGTTTGAACATAGTTTTATGGGTTTTGGACCACATATGGTTTAATTTCAGCAGTGTTTTCAAGGCGTTAATATTGCGCATGAACTCCACCTCGCCATCCAGACTACAGTAAAGGATACAGGCGGCAGAATGTAGTTCATTGTTGTTCGCGTCAACATGAACACAGCAGCAGCTTGGTGTTACGGTGTTATGTTTTGACATGTATCTACTAAGAACATTCTTCATATTAAATTACATAATAGCACAACATCGCAGCCATCCTTGCCCGCTAAACAGCCATGTACCCATAAGCACGTATTAATGAATGAATGAAGGGTTACATAGCACGAAACCAGCACGAAACCGGAGACGTTCTTGCCCGTACAGGGCTATGATAGATAGATGGTTAGCTGCTAGCAACAACACAAAGTGATAGGCTATTCGGTTAAACAAGAAACATTAAAATTAAACAAAGACATATTCCATCTTTGTTATTATCACGGACGTAAAGTTAAATGTTTTGTATGCCATGACTGATAACTTACCCAGATACAAACATTATTACTCGGGGTACCAAAAACGGCAATCTGTTTCCGGCAGGGGATACAATTTCAGTATGACATGCAAGTGCGTCAATGAGCAATGTTTAGGTTAAGTAAATCGACACAGCCTATTTCTATTCCGTTTACGGTTTCTGAACAATAGCGTATATTAATCTAATGTAGTTACTGATGTGCACATTACTCTTGATAACATGCCTGTCCTGAAGACTCAACTTGTTTATGCTATGGTAGCCTGCAGTTACTGTATCAAAAAATTGATTTACAGATTTGGTAATCTGCAAATGTTGAACATTATATTTTTACTTAGTTTGTGAGCTGGCGAGCTACATCAGTTCCTTGCCTTGCATATTTCGCTGATACTACGTAGCTGGCCATATCCTCATAGGGGCGTTACCAAACAAACCGTGTGCAGTAATCTACGCAACATATGCACGTTTCTCTCATTAGGGACATTGTTTTGATTTGAGCTCAACGTTAGCAAGCGTTCGAGAACGACTGACCCTGCCTTTAACTGATTATTGTTCAATACTGTTAAAAGGCATGCTGATTAAAACCCAATGATAATTCAGCCCTCCAAACAAAGGCTATTAAATGAGACCAGTGTGAACGAGTTCTCTCACCTCAACTTTCTCCACCACCTGCTTGCCAAAGGAGCAGACCTTGGTGGAGACACTGATAGTGATGTTCTCCGTCCCATTGTATTGACTGCTCACACCGTAGAAAGCACCAGAACCCTCCTGTACATCACTGCTCAGGTCCGCCTGGATCATGAGCCAAAACAGTGAGAACAGTTGTAGAAAATTGCTTTATCCAAAGCCACATATAATAATGATTACACTATAACCAGTTATTAAAAATCAGTTCATGTAAATAACTATTGCTTTTTTATTTAATTTGTCTCTGCATGCTGGTTAGAGTGAACTTGAGAACTCTATCTGAAGGATAGCCAGGAGATGGTCAAAGAAGTAAAATATTACAAATGATAGATGACTGAAAGCAAACAGAACAAAAAAACAAGCGTGTACGGACCCAGAACTTGACGAGAAAGAAGGCATTGCGTGGCCCTTTCTCAAAGAGCTCCTTGAGGCCTCCCTTTTTTTCCGGGAATTTGTCATAGATTTGCCTGACATCTACAGACTCCAACAGAGGGTCACTGTAGGCTGGGTTCGACTGGCCAATGTGCACAAAAAGGTGTTTATACTGTACAGAGGAGAGAAATACATGAGAGAGGATTCACATACCAAAAAGCGATTAGACTTGATTTGGCACTTGATGGAAAACCATGTATGTACCGTTTCTGTGTCTCGCTGGGTCTCCATAAAAGCAGAGTACTCCAGTAGCCGTAGCTTCTCTGAGGCAATGGTTCTGCCATGCCATGCTGGTGCTGCTATTGCTGCAGGACGGGGAGTTGGCAGGTGCTCATAACCTATAACTCAAAAGGAGGAATCTAATTAACCAGCCAACGATGACCATGGTGGGTTAATGGGAAGTAAATTTGTACTTACTGATGGGCGTTGGAACAGGGGCTGGTAGTGTAGTGTAAGGGGGCTGTGCAAAGGGTTTGATACTGAAAATACAAACAAAAACATGTTGAAAGCACTAATCTTATTTGCATGGCAATCAGAATAAATAAAATAAAAATAATAAATAGCACATCCCACACTCTCAATGAAGCCTATAACCATTACATACTCCTGAGAATGTCCAGGTTGTTGTCCTGGGATAGCGCTGTGCCAAAACTATGGGGAAAGGGTACAATTAATACGATTTTGAGAATGCAGAAAACACGTGGAAAACATTCATGTCGGTGGGTCTTACCCTGACTGGTGGAGGGAAAGGGGTTTGGGTTTTCATCACGCTAGCAGAGACAATCTGAGCTGAGGAGAGGTTTGCAACAGTCTGCAATGCCTTGTCTTTGGATACCTGGTCCTAAGAGGACAGAAAAAGGAACCACCACACACAAATATAGTATATAACACTGCCTTTCTCCTTAGTAGGAACATTGAAATAACATGAATTCAAGGTAATTCAGCCAACCAGCCCGCATGGTGCAATATTTAGCAGAATATAAATATAAGCAAAATAAAAATTAAGTACAAGACAAGGGGTGAAAAGGGGAGAAAGGAACTAATGGCGGCAGAAAAAAGCAGGTAGTAAACCAAGCCAGCAACCTAAGAAAGCTTTCTAAATACCAACTCTTCAACTGAAGCCACAAAAAATAAAAATACGTTAAAAACACAGCAATGAGATTGGACTACAGACTAGCAATAACATAATGCCAACCACTAAGCACAAAGCCTGAAGCGGAAAAACTGTAAGTAAACCGAAACTTACCAAGTTCATGGCCTATAGTAAAGAAGACACAATTAATGGATGTCAGGATATCATTTTTTTAAAAGCATGTCAAACACACATCCGCAATGAGGCCTGAATAATAAACAATGCACACATAGAAGCCTGCACAACCAGTGTAGCCAGACACGAGGTGTAAAAACATTTACTTAGGATGGCTAGTTGCTTCCTATTAATGCATCAAAATAAGACATTTTTTGTACCGTACTGTTCAACTGAGGCAATTGGTAAATCAAATACTTTTTAAAACACAGTATTATTTCAGATAACATGTGTCCATGTGCATTATGAAATAAGAGGAGAAAATGTCAAGACAGAAACAAATGGTGCAAAATACATTATATAGACCAGGAATAAACGAGTGAAAAAAGGATTAGGTCTATCTGCATTACCCAGTGTATGTGTGAGTGCATGTACTGTATGTGTGGGCAGTCGCATGCCTACGTAAAGCCATGCACTATCCTAGTCCAAGACATCTACTGTCCAGCAGTCCTAGCAATATGGCCTGGCTACATGAATCAGGTCAAGTGGAACCAGAGGAGCTTTCCCGATGCGGATAATGTCATTGCTGGAGAGAGACTCCTTCATTGCCTCTGAAACAAGCAAAGTAATGCTAAGCACTGTGGTCTGTGGCATTCTATCAGTTGACAGCACTGAATAGTAAACACTGAAAATCACAGAAATGGACATTGGAGAAAAGAAAAAACTGTTTAAAAACTCAAAGCTTCCAATTACAATTAGACAAGAGTTATGCCATCATAACACCACAGCTGCTGCAAACAAAACTTCCTAAATACCTTATCAATAATACAACTATTACATAAACCCTAATTTTACATAATGGGGTTTTATGGAGTTCAGTACCATTTTCGCTAAAGGCCAAGCAAAGCCGTGTACCTTGAGCTTAGACTGAATCTCTCGAGACTTTCTCCTGGCCAAGACCTGCAGGTGACTAGAGACCTGAAGAAAGACAGGGCAAGGGAAGACGGAAGGCGGAAAAGAGGAGAAGAGGAGAAGAGGAGAAAATGGATGTGAACTAGAGGAATGCGAGAGTTTTCACCCACCTTGATGCCTGCCTGGTATTCTCGTACCTTCTTGCGTGCCAAAACCTGAATGTGACTAGACACCTGGGGTGTGGGTAACAATTGTTACCGACAGGAAGAAACACACAAACTCACTCGCAACCACGCATGAAAATCCTACAGATGAAATTACATGATATAGGAAAGTGGTCATAAATGGACTTCGCCAATTCCAAATCGTGCATAGTATTTGATCATTCAATATGGTCAGGTATATTGCAGTTCTTACCATACCAAACAGGCGAATAAACAATTTTAAAAAAACATCTGCATTTACTACCTGTTTGCGTGTGCGCGTCTTCCCTGTGCGTAGCTTGATATATCGAGCTATCAGCTCGTTGCGACCTAGAACAGAGAAGTAATCAAATAAGAGGGTTTAGTTATCCAAAAAGGCCACAGGGTGGAGCTGTCTTGCACATATGGGGCATTATGCATTCAGCAATTGTATGGCTAGTCAGAAGAAACATTTGTTTGTTTGTGTGCCTTTTTAATTATTCAGGAAGAGAAGAGAAAGAAGAGAGTGAGAGAGAAAAAAAAAAAGGTATGATGGCAGCCTGGCCAAGGCAGGCAGCTAACATCATAAAAAGTAATAAAACATACAAGGACATTAATATTCCAGTGATTAAAGTAAAAAACATCTATAGTACAGTACGCATGTTTAAAAACCCGTGAAACCCATAATCCTGAGCCAACGATCAAGTCATGGGGTAGAATACCCTATTGCAAACTGTTCGGCAGCCAGACTCCTGCACAGTAAGGTACATCTCCCCAGGATCTTTGAAATCAATTTATAACATGGTTTCATGATAATTTCACAAATGTAGATTTGTCATTTCCTAAAAGCTTCATGTAGAGTCATAGGACTTTCTCCCAAACAGCTGCATGCACCGTGATTATTGTTAAGATAGTAATTCAGCCATGGAACTGTGTGAGACCTGTGCTTATCTACAAACAGATGTGCAAAGCAGACAGATGAACAGTGGGACTGGGAGGAGAAAAATAGCTGAGAGGTCTTTATATGGGTGACAACACACAAATGTTGCTGCTCCATAGCGCCAGGACACTGTTTCTTTGACTTAGTGTGCAGCCTGTCGCCAATTTAACTGGTTAGCTATTCACTTCTCATATTACTGTATGTGAAAATGAGACTAAAGATTAGTTAGAAAAACAAAAGAAAGAACAAGAAAGTATACATTTTATCAAGCAGTTCCTTGTGAAATGGTCTTCATACACATGCCAAGTTCATTTTTCTCCATTATCAACATTTCTGGGAACTTTCTTGGTGGGAGTTAGGTCACACTAGGCTGACTCACATCACCTCTGTGGATTTACAGGAACACTGAATGCCTCAAACCCTACAGGAGAGACTGACTAAGTCAAAAATGGTCTTGTGTCTGCAGGTGCTAGTGACTAGCTATGGTGGTGGACTCCTACACAAAATGTTGAGTTCAATCCCTGATATGCCATCCCTGTCAGTCACTGGCTAAAAGCTAAATTAGCTTTGTTTATTTGAGTTTGTTTTAACTGCTCGAATACCCATACCATTCTCCCACTCGGTACCCTAACACCTCTTTGCCAGCATGAAATCCTACCTTATCTCAGATAAGTGTAGAAAGTATACGCTTAGATTTTACTGCCCTAGTCATTATGTTATCTGGGTCGTTGTGCAAGTGGGAAAGAAGTGACCTTTCAGTCGCTCATCCTTAATTGAAAATAAAAAACAGTGAGTGTATACTGTAATAGATAATAAATGTTGAGTAGTGATAAAACATGAGTAAGACCAGTTTGCATGGCTGTCTGCATGTTATTACGTTGTAAACAGAGTGCGATTATCCATTTGAATGTCCTCATTTATGTGGAAGAAAGGCAGGGTAGCAGAGGGTGTCAAGTTGTCAACACAGTGAGTCCTCACTTCCACAAAAGGAGAACATGCCACAACGCTGAAACAAACCTTCCCTCTCTGTCGTTTGGGATCACATATACTGACTCTCGATTGCTTGCGCGCGCGCACGCACGCACGCACGCACACGCACGCACACACACACAGGCTGCTGCCTGTAGGAATGCCAACCCTCAGCCAAAGGAAGTATGTCAAGAATGTTGGGTGTTAGCCATGGTGTGTTATACAGTGAAATAATATCAGTCAAAATATAGGCTACCACCTCTATTCAAAGATGGCGTCATTCCTGCAACACACTAAAATAAATGCATGTGCCTGTTGAATGGGGGGCACATATGCTTGTTCTTAGTAGTTCTTAAAGTGGCAAAACACAAAACACAAGTAATTAGTTGAATACATTTGATTGCATCCTGAATTATCTACATTGCATACATGTTACATTAATTTTACATCACAGCAATAGTACTATGGACTGGATGTGTGTTCAGTTAACAGCAACTCCTATAGCCTCGCTGGAAGAGGTTCGGAATGTAAAACCAGTGCCTGAGTATTTAAAATGTTAGAACTCTGTACTGAACATTCCTCAAAAAGTAATACCAGCCCAGCACCAGTAACGCACCTCCTCCCCAATTTATGACAGATCACGACTACCCGGTTTTATGCTAGCAGCTTTGAGTTAATTGAAGGTAACAAACGTAACACGCACACTGAACACACCCCTGATGTCAACTTACTCCAACCCTGTCTACTGCTCTGCAACATCCCCCGTCTCAAAATCCCAATTAATAGACCGTTCCCACTAAACATGAAAAGGTATTTTAGAATCTTACTTTTGGTTCAGGAAACATTAGTAGTCCTCCAGAATAAACAGCTAAATGTGAATGAATCGCATTAAATTGCTAGAGTTAAACAGTATTGGCCTGAGGGCCGCAGAGATTTACGTTGATAACAATAAATGAAAACTAGGGATGGGCACGAGTGCTCGTTTGTGACAGCAATGCTCGATCATACTTTTTCATGATCGATGATGACAACGTAAAAATAAATGCATGAATTCATTTAATTAATCTTTCAACTTAATTAAATAGGCTATATGTTTGTTTATGCATCTTTAAAATGATCGGATTGATGTAGCGAGTAACGCCTGGAATATAGCCGGATGTATCGCTCTAAAATAAAATATACATAAATGTAATTGAGTAAAAGTAAAATGTATTTTGCATTCAAACTACTTTTAGAAGTACATTTTCTTCACACAAGTCAAGTAAATGTAACAGAGTACGTGTAGCGCACCCACCTCTGGTGCTTCGTATCGTATGTCTAATATCATTGCTTATATTTGGAAAATAAATTACGGACAGGTGACTGCAAATGAGTGGTCAAAATTGGATAGTACAGCAGACCACTACTACAATGGCCCCAACAATAGCATGCCGTCTGAAAAACGGAGTAGCTTACCATGCTTTCAAATCTCTAAATCCTTGTCATGTGTAGATCCGATTCGAAAACAATAACAAAGTTAGACCTACAACTGCTACACTACCAAAGCACAGTAACTTTGCTAGTTTGCACTGTATTTCTCCAGTGTGATATCTGCAAGTGTGTCACATGCTTGTCAATGTTTGTGCACTTTTATTATATCCCGGCTGCGCTCAGCGTGTCGCGATTCAATTCACTTGTATGCGACTACTACTTGATACTCGTCATGTCACGTCAGCAAAGCAAGCGGAGCACAAACATCCGCCGGCCTACGATCTACGACTGGTAAAGCCAAAACACAGTTTTTAGCATTTGGTATTTGTATCATATAAGGGCATTTTCAATTATTCCTAAATCCCAATTTAGTAGCCTATAGATTATAGTTTGATGGGCTAGCAGAAAAGCCTTAGATTTTGTATTTTGCACAAATGTAAGATATATCATTGAGACTTTATTTAATTCCATTGAATTGCTTTGATATGACCTTCTACCACTACATGTTTGACTTTGCGATGAGAATCAGTCTGAAGAGGCTTCAAATCATGGCTTCTGTGACCAATTTACCATTCAGTGTCGTAGTAATAGCTAGGGGCATTATTTAGGTGTGACATCAGCGAAAGCTACTTGAAAACAACAATGACAGACGGTTCATCCAATCAACTTCTAAGTATTTTTTTGAAAGTTAACTGTTTTGATCCATGTGGCATGTCAGGTGTGTGTGTGTATGTATTATTTACATACAGTATTTAATACATTACAGAGCACTTTTAAGCTTTGATAACAAAAGAAACAGAATTATGAGAGCTGCTTACTATATCGCAATCGTAAAATGCAATATTTGTCAAACAAATCACAATTATATTTTTTGATCAAATCATGCAGCCCTAATTACCGCGCTGAAAAACTCACGGTACATAGCCTACCAGCGTGAACCAACATGAACCAGTTAGCAACCTGCTAGACGCAGCGTAATGTGGGTTTGTTTTGCATCAACAAACACCTGGCTGATGGAAGTGAGATGCATCTACAGATATGCCAGTTTAAAATGACCGATATTTCCGTTGCGTTGCGGTAGAAATTTCTGCAGGAACTGTCTTCGTG
>JAODTR010005158.1:0-11578 GCA_025399935.1 Amblyopsis rosae | reverse complement strand
TCCAGACAACACAGCTCTCAGGATCATAGGGACACACAAACTTCTCCACCACGATAAGGTGATGGTTCCCGGAGAGAGAAATTAAATAACATTTTAAAATGATTAAAATTGCATAGTTTAGGCAGAATTGTTAGTAGTAGTACAATGTATATTACTTTGATGTATGCTGCTACTAGCCTGTATTGAAATACTATCAAATAATAGTATTGCTGTTATTCTTCTACCACCTCTGGGGATAGCGGGGGTCGCGAGTATCTGGCACTGTTATTTGGGGGTCGCGAGCTGGAAGATTTGAGAACCCCTGCTGTAAGTTAGGTCGAACCTCACTCTCCGATACCCCAAGAATGCTCTAGCGATGGATTTAGCCTCCATTGCTAAGGTGTTTTCTCTGTGTGGTGAGAGAGGAGCTCGAGTCCCGGGTGACGTCCGCCGACACATACACAGTACACAGTTACGCGCTGCTGTCCCACCTGCTGGGCCTCGGTGGTCCTGAAGGCATCCCGGAGTAGCTCCACTGCGGCAGAGGGGTCCACGAACCTGCGGGACGAGCCCACCATGAGGGCAAAGAGGAACCGCAGCTCTTGCATGAAAGCCATGTTCCTCTTGTCCTGGGAACAATAACAAAGTCAGGGAGATGCTGCATCTATGAATAAAACTGGCTTTTTAATACACTCTTAGTGGCACTTAAAGTGTTTACCGGTTTACTGTAGAAGCCTTAAGATTTTAAGTACTGTAGGGCTTATTACTTATCACTTAATTGTATTGATTTAGCCTTTCTATTTTACAGTATATAAAATCAAATGCGCTATGAAGTGGGTATAGTTAGCTTAGTGGTCTGGGTGTCACAGCAGGATGCCAGCTCCCTATCAGGACCTGCTCTGATAATAGTGTCTAAGTCAAGACTGATGAGTCACGTGTGCCTCAAATGCTCTGGAATCCTGCAAACTGAGGTAAACGTTCGTGGTGAACGCGGTTTCTTTTAACATTTTAATTTGAACCGAGCACACTGTGTAAACATTTGAAATTCTTAATGTACCCTTTTGTCGAGCATGTGTTTGCCGAGAACCATACCTCCTCAGACCGTATGTGTGTACGTGCAAACGATCGCTGTGAACGTTCACTGTCGTTCACCAATTTGAACGCAGCTCAGAGCTGGCGGGTTGGACCCAGGCCAACTCTTCTGTGGGCCTGCGTGTGCCTCCACAGTACTTATAAGTGGCCGTTCGATAACAGCATTGGGCCAAATGGCCTACCTCTGTGAAGTTGACACCCCATGTGACCAAGAATGTGAACAGAATTACTTCCATTTCCATTCTGCCAAAATAATCATTTGTACCCAAACCGTTTTACAGAAATACCAAGTTTAAATTGAATGTTAAGCCTATGAGCCGAGACAAACATGAGGATGATAACTTTATTTGATGTTTTATGGTAAAACGAACCTTAATAAAACCTAAAATAATGATTCACTAATGTTTGTTTTGTTTGCACAAACATGCACAAATGAATGTGATAAGTTAAAAGTGATTTTGACATTAATAGGAGGCTGAGGACGTCACACCACTGCAGAAAAAAACGTACAGTTTAATTTCTCTAAAACGTCGCACAAATGATCATTTTGCGCGCACAAACTACGCACAGATGAATGGGAATACTTTCATTCACATTCTTATCATGTGGGGTGCCACCTTCATGGAGGCAAAGTGCCTCACTGTTTGACACAGAGGTGCGAAGGGCGTACTCACGGCGTGACTCTTGCACTTCTTCAATATGCGCTCAGACAGAGAGTAGCTGAGCACCAGTCTCCGGAACACAGGCAGGTGGAAGAGGGACTGAAAGATTACCCAAACAAAACAAGGGCTCTTAGCGCTGTAGAGTCAGAGCCGAGCAGACAGACTAAATCCCACTGCATTACGTTACTGCATGTAGCCTACCAGACGGTTGTCTCTTATGGGAAAGTAATTGGCCAAATGCTACCTGGCTACGTTTAGTCCATTCAGTCAATTAGTTTTATGTGTCGTGTATGGTAAATCGCAGAGGGAATTATAAGCACTTATCAATACCCAGATGTTGATCAGATTTCCTCTTCGCCAGGAAATGTAATTACAGTTTATGGCGCACTTACTATCATTTACACCACAAAGATAACATATGGGGAATATGAGCGGATATCGCAAAGCCACTTAGTCTTAATCTGATAACCTAATTTTCTTTTTGAGGCTGGAGAGAAATAGTTTGATCATCACCCACTCTGCCTATCCCTTCTAGTGGCACGACCATGACGTAAAACCCCTCGCTGCTTGGCGAAACCTTCCTGCTGTAGACGCGGATTTGAAAACCAATCACAAGAAAGAATAGTCTTTTATGAATGAGTATTAAGATTAATCACAATCATTATTGTACTACTTCAGTCATCCATAAACAGCAACTGATATTTATCTGAAAAGTAATCTGCAATATAACAGTTGATTGATTGAACAGTAAAGCAAAGGAAATGATTATTTTTCTATTTCCTAATATCGTATTTTTGATATGGACATTCCTATTCCCTGATAACAGCTTTGGTGGTAATTGTGTTTCTGAATCAATAAAAGGGGTGTATGGGTGTTGAATCCAGCATGACCCATTCTCTGTGTCAATTGACAGGGATATAAGCTAATTTCAGGCTAGGTCTGAAGAGTCCATCGCTCCCTCCATCATCACAACAGCGGCCTATTTAATTATCCACACAGCTTGAGCTGTGTCAATGAAGGATCCAGTTTCTGCTGGGCCACCTGATAGGCCCGGATAAACTCTGCCTGAAATGAACTGGTAATAGAATTAGCAGCGCAGCAAAGACCCTTAAGTTTTCATTTGGCTGGAAAAGCACTACCATACAATATCTCTTCATCGTTTAGCTTTTTTCCAATAATTCAATTAGCCCAGCACTGAGATGATGGAAAATCACAGTTTTGGGAGGTCTGACTGTAGTTGTACTACACAGTAGGTATAATACAGTATATAAAATCAGCTGACGTTTTCAGAATGCTATTTTGAAGTGAGTCACATGCATTTATTTTAAGGTTGGAGGAAACAGAGAGGGTCACTAAATATAGTTACCACCTGTACAATGGACATTGTGAAAATCAAGACTGGGTTACAGTCTAGATTTGGATAAATTATAAATAAGACAAACTCTCTGTTTAGGAAGAGAATGATCTCCAAGCCTACATGTCTTATAAGAATAGTATATAAACAGTTTAGACTTAAAGTTATTTTGTTCAAATGTCTTATTCGACAACCTACTGTACTACAAAGTACCGTTCGTACAAGAATATTGTAAAAACACAAACCATAAACATAAGAAACAATGAATATTTGATCAGTTCTGCCATATGGTAAACAAATGTATAAAATGTTAAATGATCATAATAATTATGATTTAAATTATCATTATCAAGTCATTATCAAGATCTTCGAGCTAAAATCAAAGGCAGTGTAGAAGTATCGAAGACTTTTTTCAACACGCACAGAGAACGGAAATTTAGCGAAATCAAAGGAAATATTTGGTGAATTTTACAAAAAGTGTATTAGCTTACAATAGCTATACTTTTAATGTAAATAAGCCTCACAGAGGAATGCTCTAAAGTCCTTCTAATTTGATTGGTAAAGCATTTAAATTTTCAACGGGGAGAGTACAACATAATAAGGTTTAAACCTAACCTCAAAATGGCCAAGCTTGCATGCATTTTGATGTGGGAGGCAGAACCATGGAGGAGCGATATAGTTTTGATTTGACCTCAAAGTTAGAAAGAATGAATGATCCTGCCTTTAAACGCTGTTCAATAATTTCTAAATTAACCAGAGGTACAATCTATTGCTCTATGCCCAGTAGGACGCAAAGACTGATAACACATCACAATGGAGCGCTGCCAGACCATATTCACAAAGTGAATTTTGGGGCTGGCTACTTTGTGACCCTTCTTGTCTGTATAAGGTGCAATAAACATGACTTATGTATACATTTAACTCACCTGGATAACAGCGCTGAACCAGCAGGTGTTCCCAACATTACGGATTCCCACGGGCCAATCTTCCTGTCGGATCCAGTCGGCGGGGTTACACACCTCATTCTGGGCCTCACATCTTTTCCTCTTGATCCTGGCAGTGTTCTCCTCCGCGCTGGCTTCCAGAGCCCTACCACATCAGCCATAATTAGGTAAGTCAAAACCTTTAAAAGGCCAAGTCTCGCCACTCAGCAGCCATCTTGGAAAACGTCCCCGGGCCGGGCAGCTATTGCAGGCTAACAATATTCTGGCTCCTATCTAAATGAATGGGGTAATGAGACGACCACAACTGCACTTTCAATTCTCACTAGGACATAAAAATGTATATAATAATCACCAGTCAAATATAATAAAACGTCTTAAAACGTTTAGTGACTTTTCCTAAAAAATATGGTTTATAAAGCTTTTTTCCACCCACATACAGTAAGTTATGTTTGGGCAACTGTGTGCTTGCATCAATGCAACCACACAACTGGCTTCATTAGTTAATGTCCTATAAAGCAGTAGGGGTGGGGGGAAAAAATTGATACAGCACAGTATCACGATATTTGCAGAATACCGCAATATGTTTAAAATCGCAATAATATTGTATCGTGGCATAAGTATCGTGATAATATTGTATTGTGGTCGTAGGGCCACTGGTAATTCCCACACCTATAAAGCAGATGATTCACCATCAAACATATCATATATACTGTACATATATCAAATCATAGAGTTCCATTCAATTTTGACCAAGTGATATGTCTCCTTATATAGTGTCTCTGTTACTGGCCATTCTGTACCTGTTAAACTCCCTCTCTTCCTCCTGGGCATTATGAGACTCCTGCAAGCTGAGCTCTATAGCTGCCTGGAGGTCATCGCTCAGACCTTCTGCAGAGACACAACAGCATCACCAGCAAGGCCTTAGTGTGCCCAGAAACAAATATCATGCACACCTGGAAAGCATTCAAGCACTGCAGTATATGACCATACCTAAAAATGCATAGTCAGCTATTGTAAGCCAATTGTAAGATAATACATTTTTTGTCAAATTCACCAAATATCTCGGTGCATTTCACCATTTTACCGTGCTCCTGTGCGTGCTTAAAATATAATGAGTAATACTAATACACAGCCCTGGCTCCATAAATAGGAACACAAACAAAATGGTGACCACCGCTAACAACAACAAAGCCGCTTGGCTTCGCAATGCATATCAATCATATGGGGTAGGGTTTTGATTTTAGCTTGAAGTTAGCAAGCGTTCTTGAGAATGACTAATGACTAATGACGCTGAACGTGTCAAACGAGCATTGCGTCCCCTTACCTGAGGGAACAGCGTACCTGTCTGGGGTTTCCAAGCCCCTCCTTTGGCTTCAGTGTGCTGTTGTTCCCCGGGGTCCTGGACCTCCGGGGGCGGTGCCGTCAACAGCCCCACGGCATTCCCAATGTCTCCCTGGCTGGACTTCAAGTGTTAGGGTGGAAGAGAGAATATTAGCGTTGGGTATTGGTGAGAACCTTGCGATGCGATACTACTCAAAATACATAGATCACGAGACGACTGTATCGCGATACACTGCCATATGTTACATATTGCAATACTCATACAATAGCGTCTTATTGCAGTACTTATAATTTACTGAAACATTTTAAAAGGAGCTAAAATATCCAACTAAATTACATTTGTTTAATGAAGAATGTATCGATTATTGAGATCTATCCATTTTGTAAATATATTTCCTGACTTGTTCTGTATTTTCTTTGTGCTTAATAAAAAAACATTTTTTGGAGAGCTATTGGTACTAGGGGCTTCAAAATCAATACAGTATTGTAAGAAAAAATTGATAAAATCACAATAGACAACTCAGCTGTGTGTATATATATATATATATATATATATATATATATATAAAATCTTAATCTTAATGTATTGTGGCACATCTCATTGGAATACACAGTGAAAACCAACCCCACCACACTTTCTCAGAGTGTATTCTATGGCTTATTACTTCACGCTAAAACATATTACACTGATATAAACAATATTAATTTATAAACAAGACCTTAAGCTTTGGACCAATCCTGAAATTATTCTTTTGTAATTTACTGGTGCTGAGAAACACTGTCAAGAGTAAAAAGTGTGACAACCATCCCCGATCTCCCCTACTATATTTATGCTAATTGATTAGCTTAATTATACTATTTGTATAGAATGCAGTGAATGCTTGAGCATTATAATGTACAAAAGCTAACAGCCTACAAATATGTACAAGTTCTGCTTCTGTGTTTGCTTATTTGTATTATTTTATATTGCCAGGTGATGGCACATGCTTCATATTTGATCCATTCAGCATACATGCATACAATGCAGGTTGAATAAAGTAGAATGTATACATTCTCAATTTCCATCCATCCATCCATCCATCTTCATCCGCTTATCCGGAGTCGGGTCGCGGGGGCAGCAGCTTCAGCAAGGGACCCCAAACTTCCCTTTCCCGAGCAACATTCTCAATTTGTTCTCCATAATAATTAGTAATAATATTCAGTGATGATTGTTCTTACTTCCAGAGCTCTGTGGAGTATCTGTGAGTCTTGAATGCCTGTTATCTCCTTCAATTGGCTGATCAACATTTCGCTCTGTCAAGAGAGAGGTGAAACCTAGACTTAAAGATTGTGTAAAGCAGACATACATTTGTGTTTTGAGTTTGTCACACCACAGAAAACGGTATATTAACCACCCAGACACATTTTAATTGATAAAAAAGTCTGCAAGTATTTAAAATTATGTTTCAAATGTGTGAAAATATAACCAGAATTTTCTGTTCTCAAGCGCTCCGGGTGTCAGCAGAAGGCGCTGTATCGCCTGTTCTACGGTAAACTCCATCTTGCCGTGTTGTGCCAAAAAGGAATCCTCAGCCGAACATTGATTGGAAAATGTCTACGTGCATTTCATGAGCTGTGTTTTCACTTTAAATAGATGCATACTGGTAAAAAGGATTAGATTGGTTAAAAGCCTGTGTCCTCTCATGTGCAGGAATCTTTTTCTTGTTTTTAACAGACCACTTTTTAGCAGATCACTTTTTGGCATGACACCTATAGATGCCATGAGCTGCTGTTATTGTTAAGTAAATCTAGCCTATAGCTTGTTGGATTGGATTTTTTCGTTTGGATATGTGGTTTCTATTTTCTTTTAGAAAGAGGATTGGGCTACATAAAGACAGTTTGATTATTTGGATGCTGATTTGAATACGAGAATGCCGACTGAATTTGGCAGCCGGTTGTTAGCAGGTAGGCTAGGCTACTAAACCAGTAGCTTTCAAATAATGCACATTGACTCTTAGCCACATTGTGTGCTTATTTCTGCAATGAAGGCATAGCTATCAGACTGTAGACTGTTAACGGACAGTAGGTGATTTAGCGATGGAATTGTAGGCTGTTGAAGGACAGTCAATTTAGTAGGCTAATAACTTGCATTGGAGCAGGATAAATACTGAGCTGATTCGAACGCTCTCTACGCTTTTATATCCTCTTGGTGTTTTGCAAATCTGGGACCAACTACGTATATGGTCCCCCATTTATGGCCCTCACAAAAAATCTGAACAGAGAAATTATGAAATACAGTTTAACGGTCTAACTCTACAATACAATACTACATAGTTCTCGCATGTAGTATTGTATTGTTTAAAGCAATGGATCTCTAGTATTTTAAGTATTTCCAATTAAATCTCTGTATTTGCTTTACACTATCTTTAATTTAAAGGCAATTACCCCAGAGTAAGTTTCACTACAAAAAGGCACTGTAACATTGTTATTATTGTTGAAGGACTGAAAACAACATACAATCATTGTTGTAAAAACAAATATGAAGATGATTGGGTGGGTGATAATTATCTTAAATTCCAAATATGCAATTTTATTTATAAACAAATAGACTATAACAACAACAGTCCTAATGGACTGCATAAAATAAGAAAATCAGTTATTTTTATATTGGTATTTTTTTAATTCATTCATGTCTAGTAGCAAATGTAATGTCTTTCGGAAATACAGTATTTGCAGCAGTTTTGACCTTACGCAGCAATATTATGTGCAGGTTTGAACACAGGATGCTGATTGACGTGCTATATTACGTTCACACGCCTGACAGCAGGTAGCCTATACAGACGCGAAACACGCGCAAACGCACACACACGCACACACACACACACACACACACACACACACACACACACAGAGAATGGAGACAGCATGCAGACTATACTTATATGGAGTCTGGATTGCTATCGGAGACCTCTTGGAAAGGCGCTATTTATAGGAATCTGACACGGATCGTTCAGACCCCCTCCCAGTTTATCATTCCACTCAGCATGCCACCAGAGTTGAGTGACAAAGGCAGTGGGTGTCTCTCTCTCTCTATCGTTATACATCGTTATATTATTCTCAATCTCAAGTCTAAATTCACAGTCACAAAGTGGGTAAATGCATTCATGTGTGAATTCTGTGGCATAGATTATTTTCAAATAAACATTAAAGCTTCGTTGGTCCAATCCACATTCGTTAATAAACAGTAGTCACCACTGACTCAAAGACAAAAAATGTTCGGACTGAGTGGAATTCAGTGTCTTGAGGGTTAGTTGTGTTATGTCAGATTTCGGATCAATGCACGCGTCGTATTTGTTGTTAATTAGTTCCTATACATTTCCTGTGCGCTCACCGGGTTCGCTGTGTTAGCTCCATGTTCACTTTGCTCAACTCTCATGGCAGTAGGAGCCTTATTTCTTGGTGTTTACCCAAATGCCTTCAGCCCTGATCCGAAGTCAAACCAACTCCATCTGTCAAGCATCCCCAACAACACACACACACTAATGGGAGCTCCGCAAATTACAAGCAAGGAACGTGCGAGCGCGACCAAATCAGCGTGCGCGTTCACGAACATTGTTTGACCAATCAGTTATGATTATTAGACATTGGGCAGATTTTCCCAATTAAAAAAAAGACAAGTTTAACTACAATTATTATATAAAGCTGCTACAGACTTAACGCGACATGTGTTTCGCTGTTTAGCTGATTCTTCTTTAAATAGACTGACAAGCTATGTACAAGTAACAGCTGAACTGTGTAAACTGCTTGAATTAAAAACAACTGAACTAACTAAAATATTAAATCATATTCAATAGGCTACAATGTAAAATACAGTATAACTCTATATATTGTTAAGAATAATGTACAATAACATGTCCCTCCTGGCTGGTTTCACATTTAAATATATTCAATAACAAATAGACACAAGCCTAAATATTGCATGGTACCATGACGTGGTCGGTTAGATTCTCTGTGATCCTATTATTAAAATATAATTCCCAATTGCTTTACATTTCTAATGACATGCAGCAGTACAGTCGTGCAGTTCATGGCTTTTAGCAAAATATTGTAGGATTTCACAAACCTCCAGGGACAGCTCTCCCTGTCTTTGTTGATCATTGTGGATATCAGCTTACATCAGCACTAGACAAATAAATATCAGCAGCATGCAGCCAAACTTTCACAGCTAGCCCAGCTAGCCCGTTAATGCTAGACACTGTTCGACCAATCACGTGAGACGTATTTATTATAAAGCAATAATAATGTTTTATGTAGATGTGGAAATGCGCCTATTCTGAAAGGCTGTGTGGATATTACTGCAGACCTATAAACCTTAACATCCATGTCAACCAACAGCGATGCTCTACATTTGGTTGCTACTATTCTCCTCAGGTAAGATTTATCTTAGTTATACATACTTGTGGAATAAATGCAGATTTATTATTTTTTGTATGACAAGATTGATTCACCTGACTTAAACAAAGAGGTTCCTGAAGACTGTGGGAAGGTAATTGCCTGTTTAGAATTGACTTTGAGCTAATTCTTAATATAATAAGAACAACACAAATGTACATGTTTTTGAATGCATTCTCACACTGTGTGTAATTTAAACTAATGTGTCAATATAAACATTATATTGTACTGTAAAGATCCATGAAACAGCAAGATACTGTAGTGTAGATGGTCATATATTGTAGTCTATTGTGTTTATACAAGGAATAAATATGTGACCATTATGTCAAAACAGATTCTGTTCTTTTTACGCCATATAATAAAATCTATTTCATTGATTGACTTTTGTAACTACAAGTACAAAAGGGGGGACACTGATATGCCATTTTAACGTATGCAGCTTTACCATTATTATACCACATTTATTTTGGCTTTGCATTAAAACTGATAATTAAAAACGGCTGATATATTAAAAAATATATATATATTCCATCTAGTGGCCTCTGTGCCAGAGAAATCCAAGAGGTCATCCCTGAACCAGCTGACTCGAACCCTGCTACGCAAATATGACTGTGGTGTCCGACCCGTACAGAACTGGACCAGTGCTACAACTGTCTATATAGACCTAATACTGCAGTCTGTTCTCGATGTGGTATGCTTAAAACATTAGGACATCAGTAGATTTCATTTGTGGAATGAATAGTTCCGCATTGTCATTATTCCAATATTTGTAATGCATATTTTATGTTGGAAATATATGGATTTCACATTAGGAAAATACATTTTTCCAGGATGGAAAGACCCAGAGTATTACTACAAGTATTTGGTATAGACAGGTTTGTTTGTTTTATTGTTTCTTATAAAGCAAATTAAAATCTAGTTAAACAGAAAATCATGTTTAATCCCCCGGAAGCCATTTAAAAACAACTTAATTTCCCTCCTGCTTCTGTGCATTAGATTTGGACAGATGAATTCCTAGTGTGGGACCCGGATGAATTTGATGGGATCACTGAGATTTCAATGTCATCTGATGCCGTCTGGGTGCCTGATGTTATTGTCAGTGAATTGTAAGACATATGGCTATGTTGTTTTTATTTATTTTTTAAACAAAGTTGCACAACTGTCCATTGTGTTTATTGTGCCACACCAAATATTGAATATGACTGAATTCTGTGCAGACATATTTTATGTTGGTGTGACACAGCCTGTGACATATGTTTCACCAGGATATATAGAGCATACTGCATTAGCATGGCAATTATAACATTAAAACCAGAAGCTGTTTGTCAGATGATAATTCAATGCTTTAATTAACTATTTGGACCACAGAGGTCTCTGTGATGACAGCTAGAACAGAGAGGAACTTACAGCTAATAGCTTGGCACTCTGGCGACACCATCTGGTGACAACGCACATTGTGTTTCTGCTTAATTCAGGCTAATGGATTTGTGCAGTGTTACAAGACAAGAGCAGCCATGGCTGCTATAAGAGATGATACCATATGTTTCACAGCCTGAGACAATCTACCTTTCAGGCTAACTGTGTTTATCAATATTATGTATTGACCATAGTTTTTAGTGGTGTTTATCTATTTTCTGGGGGTTATGAAGCGGTTCTTGAGTGGGGTGGGAAGGGGCGGGGGTGAAGCATTTCTTGGGTGGGGGGGGTGGTGAAGCATTTCTTGAGGGGGGTGAAGTGGTGCTCGGGGGGGGGGCTGAAGCAGTTCTTGGTGAAGA
>JAODTR010005157.1:0-11579 GCA_025399935.1 Amblyopsis rosae | reverse complement strand
ACCGTGCAGGACGTTTGGCATTTGCCAGAGAACACCAAGATTGGCAAATTCGCCACTGGCGCCCTGTGCTCTTCACATATGAAGCTGCAGTATCTATTTGCCCATCCTTACTCGTTTTGACCATAAATTACAATGAACTTCTATGCTCTATGCATGTTTACCAGGCAAGCACCTCATTAACACACCAATGTGTGCGTTTAACACAATAATTTGAAAGAAAATTAGATATCAACGTCATGTTTGCAAGCTTAATGATAAACGTTATTAGTCATCAATTAGCATATTACGGCCTAGCTAGATGTAGTGCTAGTGTGCTAACCGTTCAATGGTGCTATTCCATCTAATACTGTACATGTAAGCTATTTATATTTCAGAAGAGCATGTGCGTGAAATTTTAAATGTTATACAGTGTAGAATCTGAAGCTGAGCGGTGTTTGTCACTTTGTTTATGTTCCTATTTATGGCGCAGGGGTTGTGTAGAAGTACTGTATCAGATCATTTTTTCAACACGCGCAGAGAATGGTAAACTAGCGAAATGTGAGGAGTTATTTGGTGAATTAAAAGGTGTATTATCTTACAAATAGCTTGCAATAGCTGACTATACCTTTAATTCTTTAATTGTACTTAAAAGTGGGAATTACTAACAAGGTCTTGTGTAATTTACTGTTGCTGATTTCGAGGAATTAAGCAAGAGCAGCATTTGCTCGAATGGGGGGGAGATGATGAGGGGGTATTATTAGAAGCAGATAAAAGTACATGTTCTTGTTAGGGAGAGAACAAACAAGAGTGAGGCTAAAGGGGGCAAATATGTTTTGGCAGAGAAGACAAAATAGATGAGACATAGTATGGGTTATGAGGGGGCAGAGAGGTGCAGCACATTTGTTTTTAAGAAATGTGAGTGCAATTATGATGCCGATTTAGGAGCCGGCGAAACTGTATGATACTAGTTAGTATATGTGAAAATGGACAGATGAAGAGATGAGCTGAGAAAGATAAAAGGCAAACATGGTTCTTGTATTCCTTTTATTTTAATCACTCAGACACTGCAGCAGTTGGAACAGATGTGTCTTGCAGTTATGCTCATCAAAAAACATTTGAGGGAATGAGATATTCTAATTTATATGGCACCAAAAGCCAAACGTGAATTGAATTGTGTTTATAGGTGCCCTTATTCCACTCTAACACAGTTTGATTGTACAGAGAAGTGATGTCTGTGGAAGCAATGGTCATCATGAGAAGCTGTGTGATAAAGGAGACCCAACGAGATACATAAATACAGGAGTGATAGTTTGTGGAGAGAAGAGCCAAATGTCAGGGTCAACAACAGTCTCGCCTCACCGCCTCAGGGTAACAATCCTGTCTGCTGCTGGACACACACACACACACACACACACACACACACACACACACGTCTAAAGGCCAAATACAACCAGACATGAACAAACAAATATGACAACTGTAAACATGGGCTATATTCTGAGCAACAGCACTAGATGTTGGGTTAAAGATTGTCTTTCCTCCATATTCACTTTAGACATGTCAGACAGTATTATATACTATTCTACATATATGCTAAATTATTGTATAATAGAATTGTAAAATAAAATACAAATAACATAAAAAGACATTTGGTAATGAAATCTGTGGCTGCTTCGCATATTGTAAATAATATGAAGGTCAAGCTTAAACAAGCAAAGAATTCAACAACAACCGCGTGGTAATGAGGACATAAAAAGTTGTAAGCTGTTAAAAATGAAGCTACTGAAAAACGTCAATTCTGAATAATTATTTTGCCCTTTTTCAGAGAGTGCGTTCTCACTAAAGAGGAGGGAGGAAGGGGAGGAGAGGGAGACTTTAAATAGCTTTTACGTAAAGAACATTATTGTCTAGCTTAATATGTAGGTATGTTGTAGACACGTTTATGTTGAAATAAATATACTTACATTAAACATGACTCTCATTTTATACATCCCAGGACGCTCTTGTAAATGATATTTTAAATCTCAAGAGCCTTTCCTGGTAAAATAAAGTTTTAATAAATTACGAGGATGTCCTACAGCATATCCTTGTGGCCTTCGGTCCTTTCACAGCACAGCAGATATGGACAGCCCAGCTCCTCCCTGTTTGTAGCCTGCCGCCAGTGCTGCGCTCAAGTTCAAATTATTACTAATTTGACCTTGGTGAGATGTATGTGATTAACAGCTGTATGTGATTGTAAGAAGCGGCAGTGTAATTATGTAATTACGAATCTTCTGCCTCTGTCGCTGCTTTCTTTTTCTTTTTCTTTTCTCATTTACGAATGTGTAGTGAACGAGTCAACTACAGGTCAGAAGAAAGCAAGAATCATGCCTAGGCCTAGTCCATCCTGGACCAACCAATTTAAGATAATCATTAGATTATATTAAATAATAGAAAGCAGGATTTTGTATTTAGATAACTGTTTTCAGTTCAGGAAACACCAACCGGTCCCCATGTCACGCCCAAAGCCAGACCTGTCACCTCCGTGGCGTTATCTAAGCCCCTGCTGTGAGGAGCACACATATATATATATTTTAAATGTTTTAAATAGAACAGGATTCCCATAGACTAAAGCCCAAATATATCAGTTTAATCAGTGGACATAAACAAAATAGCAATAGATCAAAGAATATGCAGATGTTAAGTATAACGTTTAAACGCATAGATCATGTTACAAATTTCTCTCATTAATGAAAGCTCTAACCATGCTATATGTTTGGTTTGTGTTTACTTGTGTTTTATTTCTATGATTTAATTTCTGTGTTTATTACTTTCAATGTTGATTATTGAAAGAATTATGTTCTTACCTTTCTTTATATGTTAATTTTGAGAACAGACTTAGAAATGACATTATAAAGATTTCAAAATTTGAGTGAAAGCACTGCCCTAAACACTCTCCTTTTCGAAAAGTTTAGGCCCCCACCTTCATCCCTTAAAAGCCAGCGTGAGACTGGAAATCCTGGCCCAGGACACAAATCTTCTTGTACATAACAACCTTCACTTGCATGTAAATTTTCTCTTGGTTTGAACTCAAGAACTAAAGCCTTTGTTCGACCTTGTGTTACGTGACAAAGTTACCATAAGTTTTAAATGTTAGGCATTGCCAAGTCTGGCAAGGTCATTTTGTTTTTATTTACTAAGTTAGTTAACAATCTACTTTCTCTAAAGTTTTTTGTGTTAAGTTTATTTTCTTTAGTATCGACGGTATTCTCATGTTTTGTTGTTTGTCGCCAGGAGGACTTTGTGACTTGTTTTACTTATTCTCTAGTCGCGAATAGTCAATTGATCTGATAAACATTCCCTTTGACGGACACTTGAACTATACTGGCCAACTCGGCAGAGACGACATTTAGCTGAAAGGCAACCCCGCGTAACACTGCGATTACTATTTGGGTACCTAGAATCAAAAGCTCCCATAGTTGGCTTTGAAGGGCGAAAGCCATTCCTCAGACCTAACTAAGGAACCCAGCTCAGCTCCGGTCAGGAAGTGACGTTTCCAGCACCTCCCCCGTGCGGTCGCACACTGTATCCGAAACATCTCCAACAGCTGTATCCTTCGTCCCTGCTTATAGTCCCAGAGCAAGGTAAAACCACATTTCTGGTGCGATTCCGCTGGTTGTGATTAATATAAGTCACAAATTCCTCTATAGGTTCTCTACATTTCTCTTATCACAGCCACTTTACTACTCCCTTCCTAAACCCAGTTATCCTTAGACGTTAGCTCCCATGTTCACCTTAAGGTAGGAAATTATTAGCTGGACATTGTCTGTTGTCAAACTAGGTTACCTTGGTTTCACTGTCAGCTATTTGTGTTTTTTAACAATGATTTATGAGCTTTTTTGTGAGTTTGAGTGATTTTAATAGCTCGTGGTGTTTTATGGTGACGAAGGAGCCGTGGTTGAGGTGCTGTTATTATTGCTATGGTGTGTGTAATATCTATAATTAAATTTCTTATGCTATTTTCAAAGAGATTCCTGATTGTTTTATTGTAAACCCATGTTTTAGTGTGATTGTATACAGGGTATCGAGTTCCTAGTTTAAATAATTAACCTTTAACCTAATTAATAAATTCAAGAAATTTTACGCCGTTCCAAGCTGTGGCAGTGTTTTATCTAGATACTGACTAAATTGGCTCGGTGATGCCCCACAGTTATGAGTTATTAAAACAGTAATAATTATGAAAAACAAATATTGTGGGTTACATGTAAGCTAACGAGACATTTTGAGATCGTTTCGATCCATACACCCTCTTTTTATACATACACACCTTTTCGAGTGGCCTTTTATTGTGGCCATCTTAACCTCTTCAAAATTCAATAAGCGCTTTCTTGTTTTTATTATATATAAATGTATAACTTTGTTATACTCCACAACATAATTATTTGAGGTATCCATCCTTCTAGCCATGGTTGTGCTGATTACATAGAGGTTCAGAACTTGCAGGTGGAGTGAAAAATGAGCCCACAGTGAGTACAAATGTGACAGGAGCAAAAAACGTACAGAAATGGCTTGGGGTCCATAGGGTTAAGGCACACCTGTGCAATACTCATGTTGTCTGATCTGCATCTTGATGTGCTACACCTATGAGGTGGATGGATTATACAGATTTAGACAGATTTGTGAACAATATTTGAAAGAAATAGGCCTTTTGTGTTTTGAGTTCAGATCATGATGAATGGGGGCAAAAACAAGTTCAGTGTATATATATTAGGGGTTTCACAGTTCTGAAACCGAGACTGAAACCGCGATTCAAACGTCCACGGTTTCGTGTCGCTGATTTCTTCCTGGTTGCATTCTTATGCGTGTTTAAAGGCTACTGTTGTTTTGTGTGATGCCAAACTGATTGTAGGCAACGAGGTAGGCTGTTCTGCACAAATGTACAAAGTCTGGATAAAACAATTGCAACTTCCAAATAACCGAATGGGAGCTAGTACAGTGACTTCACCTGGTGCTGTAGATCTTTCCATCCGTGAAATAGCCTCCTCTCCCCGGTTTGCCTGTAACTATAGAGCTAGCCGGTTTTACTGTTTTTGCTAGCAGGACACATTACAATACAATGGCTGTGTGTGCATGTCTAACATCGATTTCGATTAATTGCAACAGGGCATGAAAAAAAAAAAATGTTATGGAGTGGTTGATAAATTAACATGAGACTTCTGTTCAGGGTGACCTGCTGACTTAAAATCAAGATAAATTGTCATGATGAATTGTATTGAAAGTAAACTTTATTCCAGAGCCTCCAGGGCTGTGATCTGTTTACTGTATTGGTCCGAATATAAGACGCTCCTGAATATAAGACGACCCACCCTTTTTCAAGAATCATTTTTGGAAAACCAACCAAATGTTTGAAAAAACGAAAATAATTTATTTGTAAAAATTTATTATACTAAAAATACATTAAATAAAACGTGCTGTATCATTTTTGAACATTCTTCTACACCATCCGGCTAGCTTTGAAATCGATGGTTACATTTAGCTCTTTGGCGATTTACAATGCCTTAAGTTGAATGACTGCTCTATGGGCATTCCTTCATTCCGTTTTTCAGTCACGTATTTACATACTCACCTGTCAATCTCTTGGAAGCGGCCGCTTTTGAGAACACGGTAAGGCAGTTTGCATTTCCAAGTCGGTCTTTTTGCGCTCTCCATCTTTTAAACATTGCATTCAGTGACACCATATTTCTTGAATGCTTGAGAGTTGTTTGATGACTCTGCTGCATTAATCACAATGATTTTAAAATTAGCATCGGAACTCCTCATTTGTTTAACTTGACCTACTTTTGAGCTGCTTTGTTCAAGACGATCACTGTGTCTTTCCATATTTCATGCATCTGTATGCTAGTAGCAAGGGACGGTGGATGATTGCATAAACTATCTTACAAGTAATGTACGCCATTTGTCTAGACCCCGAATATAAGATGACATTACTGCTTATATTCGGACCAATACGGTACTTCCAAGTATATCATACATAGCTGCAGAGTGTAATGTTGGTAGGACTCCCTTGCAGAGAACCTTTATATGTTTTATGTTTTGCCCCTCCCCTGCTGAGTGTCCACTCAATATGGGTGCAGTTTGTACACGGAACGGAAAGGTTCAAAAGTCATAAGAACACTTGCATTCTTGCACAACAGATGAGGTCAAGAGAATAGGGAGAAGGTGTGTGTGTATGTGTGGGGGGAAGTGTTGTGTGTGTGTGCGTGAGATTTGGGTGAAATATATCTCACAGTTGCAAAGAAACAAATAGTATTTGAAACTTCTGACCCATTTATGTTTGACTGCCGGGTCAAATCGACCCAAACAGAATTTATGTAATATAAACATGCACGGGGAGGTTGCAAATATTTTTTATGAACCATTTTCATTTTATATGTTGATTATATGTATTAAGCCAAGCATAAGAAGTTTCATACCGAAAAAATAATTGTAACCATTTTTCTTTAGATTTTGTCATTTTAAAACATAACATAAAAATTATATTTATAAAATAAAATCAGTACACCTTATATAGCAATATGTTCTGTAATATAAAGTATAAATATATTCCTTCCCATGATGTCTACTTAACCTATTTATTCATATGTTATATGCCACAGTACTGTACCAAAGCTTATTACAAACTGCCTAACAAGGACAAATCAAAATCTGACCTTTTTCAGAAGGTTTGCAAAAAGAGATCTGTGCTAGATTTAATTTTCTTTCACCTCTAGGTGCTCTGTGAACCACTTAGCTGGGCAGTGTAAGACCAAGGATGAATTCTGGCTAATGTGAGGTGACGAACCGTTTATTCAGTCTATTCTGAGACACAATACTTTGTGTTTCTGTGTCTAAACTTTTAATAGCACACATAATGCACACACAAATGATTTTCTATTACCCTACACAAACACGCACACACACACGCACACCCACATTCTCTCACACACACACACACACACGCGCACACCCACAAATGCAAAGCTAGCAGCTAAGGATTCTGCGACCCTTCCATCATAAGGCGAAGCGTGGTCGGCTCAGTGATAATCAGTGTTATCGCTCTCAGCTGAACTGTACCTGCAGGGAAGGGCACACCTGTGCCTCATCCACTGAGCGACCTACTTTCCAGTCTCCCCGGTCAGGAGCTCTGCTATTCAGGTATGACATGAAGAATTGGATATGTGTCCTGGGCCTACAAAGAGTGTTAGTGTAATATGGAGAGGGAGCATTGCATCATAAACTACATTTTGTCAAAATATTGTTTCTTTTTCTTCAATGCTTTAAATAAATAAAAAACTCTAAATTGAAAGTTATTTTTGTAAAACTTAATATCAAAAGAAATTAAATGTCTCATGTGCGTGGGAACAGTGGCCTTCAAATAAAAGCTACATTTTGAAATAAAGAAAAGCATGGCTGTGACAATGAGAGTTGTTAGAATTGTATTCAAACTAAATTAGTAGATCAAATTCACAGTACATTATACTACTTCTAATTTCAAACAATGACATGAGTAGTGGAAGCTGTTTGAATAAAGTGTTTTCAACAAAGAGAAAGGCTGTAAGCACACAACTGTATTAGACCTATTGGTGGTTCTATTATTTATTTCTCCTGTCTTAAGATTCTATAGAACATATTCTATTTAATAAATATTACTTGGGTGTACCTCATTCCATTCTGTATACTGTATGTCTATTGTATATGTCTTATTCACTTCAACTACACACATACACACACAATCCACCCTCCTTTGCAAAAAAAAAAAATAAATAAATAAAAAAAAAAATAAATAAAAAAATAAAAAAAAAATATATATATATAGAGCAAACCGTTTTAAGGAGGGTGGAATGTAGTGAGCACTGAGGTGTCATGTGAGACTGTATAGCTCACAGATCAGGTAAGAGCGGCCCTTTCTGCTGAGGAGCCCAGGGAGGTCAGATGGCATGAACTGACCACGGTTGATTTCTGACTTGTGAGCCAATAAACAATGCTGCAGACACCCCTGGAAAATGTGCTATCCTGGTACAAGTCCAAATCTAAGCAAACGTTCCAATATTTTTCTTAAAGGCCAACTTGGAACAATCTGAGACCTGAAGGTCTCTCTGGCCATAGGGAACCTGGGCCCCCTTTGGTTCATTTGGCACCATGAGTGCTGAAAAGTAGGGCAGTGGAAATAAGGCACAGATACATGGGCTCCCACATGCCCTCTATCTGCCTCCCAGTAACCAACAGTTGGTTAACAGACACCGCCTGTGATTCCAAAGACACTGTGTGTGAAGCACAGAGCCACAACAAGTTACACAAGGAACATTGGCTAAGTATTGGTGCTTTTCTATTGGGCCATCCTTTTTCTCTCTCACTCACTCACTCATGCACACATGCATACTCACATGCACACACAGCTGCATATACTCACAGTCAGTGTTATCAACTGTATAATGTAGCTATTTGTAGTTGTTTTTGACACTGACTTTGACCATGATTCACGGCAAAAAAAAAAAAAAAAGAAGCTCACGTTTGTCTGTTTATTTACTAAAATGACAACAGCACAAATAAAGTGGAAATATCTTGTCCTGTAAGACTGGAAAACAAATATAGAACTAGTCCTTGACTAAGAGCTTGAAGAAAATATTTTACTTTAGTGCCCTATGGGTTTAGGGTTAGGGTATGAATTTCCCAAAATATGAAATAAATTGGCACTTGTTAATCACACAGCCAGTGCTTCTCAAAAAAAATAACTTTGATAAAAAATCCCTAATTAATTTTTAAAATAAAATATTCTGCAATTTTGTCTCTCACATATTTTAACTGTCCTGCAGCCACGTTGATTAAATCCGAACAGTATTTCCTCCCAGTGGGTAAATTTGAACTCAAGTGTAAAAATAACACTGTCATGTCTACAATGTAATTGAGAGAATGTTCATTTTAGACAGTTATCTACAGATATATCAGCTCTGTGTGTGTGCTTGTGTTTATTTGTTGTGTGCACTGTGCATGTTCACTATGTAAAATAGAGTCAAGGTTGGTTTAGGAAGGGTGAGAAATCTCTTACCATCTGGTTTGCGGCTGCTGTTGGAAGGCAAGCCTAAAAAATTGTTATGTGTGCAAATATGCTATGTTATCAGAAGAATGAACATCACAAGTGTGAGGCTATCGAGAGTGGCAGCTAGCACACTGCCAAGCCTCAAGAGAGCGAAACGGTAGCACCAAACAACAGGATTAAAGGAATGCATTAAAGTGACCGACTAGACTACAACATGACGGTTAACATACAACTGTTAAAATGTCTCAAGTACATCAATTCCCTATACAATTATTATACTGGAAACGTTATTTTCATTCAGTTTACCTGTTCATCAATGCCAGTATCTGATCTGCCAATCATGTTGCAGCTACTCAATGCATACAAACAAACACATTGTCCAAATATCACAATAGGGGAAAAAGCCTTATCTGTAAGTGACTGACTATGTAATTAATGGTAGGTGAGTGTCAGATGGTGTGGTGAGAGTATCTAACAAACTGCTGGTCTCCTGGGATTTGCACAGACAACAGTCTAGTTTAGACACAATGCTGCAGAAAACATGATGCGTCCAGACTGCTACAAGCTGACAGGAAGGCACCAAGAATGCAAGCAGCACACATTACAGAAGTGGTAAGCAGAAAGCATGCATGACAGCTAGGGATGGGCCGATATATGTTATTATCGTTTATCGAGATAAAAATACTGACGATAATCGTATCGTGGTGAATGTCCATTATCGTAATAATCATAAACATTTATTTTTTATGACTTGACAAAAGCTGTCTAGCTCACTTGAACAGTCCAATTGAATTGATAAATACTAACTTATTTATTAGCCTGCTTTCCAGTCAATCACCACTATGGCTGAAGGCTCGGCTTGCAAATTTGAGTAATATTTTTTATGTGGGGGACACCCCCACATAAAAAATATGAATCAAATTTGTTGAAATACTGGTTTCAAAACTTAATGAATCACACAAAAAAGATAAGCATGTGTGTCATGATACAATAGAAATGTTTGTTTCTAAAGAAAATGTAAGATAAAGTGATTACAGTATGTTTAGTGCCATTTGAAAATAATTGTGATAATATCGTTTATCTAAAAAAATTTGGCCAGGATAATCGTGATATAATTTTTTTCATATCGTCCCATGCCTAGTGACAGCACAACAAATGGAATACATATTTTGTAGGCTACTTGGTCCGTGTAACAAGTATCAGTTCAAGTCTCTCTAATCACATTTGGAAAACCAGAACATGTAGTTAAAATATCCAAAGCTACAATGCAGATATTTGAGCTCCTTCATCAGTCTTTATGTTTAAAACGTAAAGGGCAAAGACAAGAAGGCTCCGTCCTAGTTGCCAGATTGACCACATTGTCTTATTCACTACAGTAGCCTATTGAATAATTGAGTCCGCACAACATTTTAAATGGTTTAATTTAATCTTCTTATTAAAAACTAAATAATTGAAAAACTGTTTAATATCCCAAAGATGTACAATAATAGTAATAATAATAATAATAATAGTTCCATCCTGACAAAAAATGATATGTTTGATAATTGCACTCAATTTTCTGTTTTTTCAAATGTTTGTTTGTGGTTAGAAAATCTGTCTTCTTAAAGACACAGAAGCAGGTGTCTGAGGAAAGCTGACTCACTATAGTTAGCCTGGTGTACCCAGACCATATTCACTTTGGCTGTTTCTCAATCTGCATTTTTTTCTGTTCTTGCAGACTTGTCAAACGTCATCATACAAGTACTCTTCCAATTCACAAGTTCGCATCTAGCCAAGAAAGGATAAAATACCATCCTTAACAGAAAGAAAATATAGACTATCCATGTTTTAACTTAAAATCTGTGGTCTATTTATCAAGATGGAGTCTAGTTAAAAATTTGCTACAACGATTTCATAGATGTGAGGTCCCGCTAACAGACCGGGACATCTACGATACCTCACCAGCTATCAAGCGTTACAACGTGTATACAATATTGCGCTAGTAGTAGATAGTACTGGTACCGGTGTTGTCATTCCTGAGCCCAGGGTGCGCAATAGCCAAGAATATGCATCTCAATCTGTCCTCGTGTTCTTGCAAGACCATTCTCAGAAGGACACTTGGCAAGAACGTACCTCTCAAGAACACAAGTTCTTGGAATTGAGTAACAGCCTTTGTGAATAGGTCTGGCCATGCTTCATTGGGAGTGTTCGCAATCGTTTCCACCTACTTACTTTTAAACTATTGGACAGCGCTGAACCAATAAGTGTTGCTACAATTGTTTTGATTGCCTCATCCAGTTCTACCACCATTTCGAAACGCTTTACTTCAACATTATCTCATTAACCCACCCTGATTGGACAGCCAGCAAGGTGGCTGTGCAAACGCTAATGTGAACAGTGTTTCAAGAATATAATCTCAGCAAAATAAATGGAGATGAGAGCATAGTAGGGTGGAGCCAGGCTACGCTATAGTGCCAGTACATTAAAAATACAGATCTGCTGATTCTTTTTGTCCGAGGTGCTTTGGCAGATTTTCCGAGGCCATGCGGCACTGCGAGGTACCTTG
>JAODTR010005156.1:0-11579 GCA_025399935.1 Amblyopsis rosae | reverse complement strand
TTGAACTCCTTCACTTGGGGTAAGGACTCATTCCCTACCCGGAGTAGGCACTCCATCGGTTTCCTGCTGAGAACCATCCTAATTAGTTCTTACTATTATTTAAGGTAGGATATTAGTTAACTCAAAACGATTTAACTTCAGTCCTTATAATAACACACAGCTACATTCCCACCCATGCACTGCACGAACACACACACACACACACACGCTCGCTCGCACACACACACACACACACGCACGCACGCACGCACGCACGCACACACACACACACACACAGAGTGTGGGCTAAATGCAGAGAACGAATTTCGCTACATGTACTGTGACAATAAAGAAGCACCTGTACCTTTCACCTTATTCCCGATGTTATACAGTATTGTATACTGTAAGTGCTGGGAAGCAGAAATTCAAATTTTTTCATGCAGGTGTACTAGATTATCCTAAGGAAAACAATGTATCTCAGTCGCAACCAGAGCCTACTTGGCGGTTTGCACCTTCCTTTAAAATGTATTAAATATAGAAGCTGTCGTAATCACATGATATAGCATTTAGGCTTGGTAGGTCACATTGCGTGTAGTAAATAAATGTATTTGCATGTTCCCCTCCCATTATTTTTCACATTAACATTGAAACGCCACAAATTGCATATTCATTAAGGGACATATAACAAATGAACAATACGTGCTATCTTTGCACTTTTTAAAGACGTCATCCTCTGTGCACACCGTTAGTAGATCAGCTTCCGTGTTATTTGCGAGTGCTCACTCAACCCTTTATTAAATCTGGCCCCAAATGCGTACAGTATGTGCATATCATCTGGCTACACTTGATGCGCATGTACAGCGAGTCAGGTAGCTTGGTTAAAAAAAATATATATTATTATAGATTATATATTATTTCTATGTAAAAGTTTCACGAATACCTCGCATAAAAAATATAAATAGAATATTGTTCTATTTTTCTGCTTCTCTGCAGCGTATACGCTCAACTTAACGCGCTGCTCTCATGCCTAGTGTAGACGTGATTATTATGGACGCTTAGTGTTGTGACATACGCTACGTGCTCGTTGTAGCCTGGCCGTAAGGCAGACAAAGTAAAAGGATTATTTTAACAGCGCACAAGCAAGCAAATCCTCTCAGCATGTCTGCGTGGCCTGTCTTGCTTTAATGACTTCTGCCATTGCTTCCTCTATGCAAGCGCGCTAACTGGCTAACACGTTCTTTTAAGAGGCGCCGCATTGTCACCGCAAATCCAGCTTGCACTTATCCCTCATAGTTCAATGGAATAGGTAATCATTCTCTCCTCATGTATCTCCTCCCATGTGTTTGCACAAAACATCCGTCGACCCTCCCATGAATGCATACGCATGAATAGGAAAAGTGCAGTTTGCCATTATGTTCTACTGAAACAGGCAGAATGCAGTTGTAGCCATACATAAAACCATACCAGGTTTTACAGCTAATGCACCTTAACCCCTAACATGTTAGTACATCCGCCCTAAGTGATTCCACTTCCCTCCACTTAGATGGAGAATAGTGTTTACTGATAGAAGCTGACTGCAGGTGGCAATGCCCACCCTGCTGGGACTAATGACGTATTTGAAGGCTGTTTAACTTTCTTACGTTAAAGGATTCATTATCAGATTAAATGTGTTCTTTGTTTATCCAACCTGACATACATATAACAACTCAATGTCTTATCTGTTGTTGCAAATGCAGGAATTGAATAGGGAGGAGTAAGTAACATAAATCATCTATAACAATTGCATCCATTTAGGGTCATGGAGCTTGATACCTTTAGTCATAAAGACCTATTAATATTAAACCATAAAGTGCATAAAGCATTAAACAGTTTACGATTTCAGCTCAGTCCCTTTAAACCGCTATTGTAATGCCTATAGACTTTGGTGTCACATTGTTCCATATCTCGGTTTACTGCTCGCATCCTGTTTTTCGGCAAGGCCTGGGACCATTAGTGCAAGTCCCCTATCATTGTGAAAATTATTTCCCTGTCTCATGGTGCCTTGTACAGAGGCCGCTACGCACTCCATCTTGCTTTGTGGGAGACAGGCCGTCAGAATAGGACGCTAGCAATTCCGCGTGTCAGATATTTTCCAGCCCATTTCCTCACCTTACCACCTTCGCCTGTAGACAATGTTCCCTTCTAGCCAGCGCATGCTGTGTGATACATCATACAGGTAGGGTTATGGTGTTTAGAAGTGTGCATGCGCGCGCACAAGCGTGTGTTCCGGTCCTTTGTGTCTTTAATTTATCAGTGCTATGCAGACTGGATAATGTATCGTTCATTAAAATAACTAAACCAAACCATGACATGGAGGTCTGGAATGGTTACCACAATCTCATTTAATTTTTCTTCAGGGAGGTCTAATTTAGAGTCATCTGTTCATTTAGCTTTCTCTGCCATGTATTTGTCGAACCCCTTTAATTTTCTCTCCCATAATTCATTTAGCCATCGAGCAAAGCCCAGCTAGCCTATGTGTCAGACTAATGAAAAAGTAATTTTGGGGCAAGCCGGTCACACCTCAATTAGCATTCGGGGAGTATTTCTCCATGACGTCAATCAATCTCTTTCAACAGAGCCTGCAGTTTCTCATCACATGATATCAATCTAGCTCGGGTTAAGGGTGGTCTAACATTAATCACTGGGTGGCTGTGAGGCGGCGAGGCATGTGTGCCGTGATGCCCACCCTGTCGTTTAGGACGTAAACACTCCACACTGCAAACCTCTGTCTATATTCCGAGTGGTACAGAGCAATACATCAATATGTATGCAAAGCTAAAATGCATACGGTGCACTGCAGTAAACACAGGATGTTATGTTATGGGACTTTCTGGTAAGTGTGAGGATGTTCTTGTGCATACTGCAGGGGTTCATGCAAACACATGGGGCGGGAAGGTAGTCAAAGTGGAACATAAACTCAACAATCATACCGATCTCAAAAGCACACATACCCAAGGATCATTCTTTTCACTATAAGCTCAACCCATTTAATTTTGTGCAAACTCTGTTTGAGATATATATATATATATATGATATTAAAAAAAAAACTGTTACAGCCATATTATACTGTATCAAAGGGACAACGATGACTTTGAAGTTTGCCTGAGTTTATGTAGTGTAAATATAATGCAATGCTGCTTTTCTAGGAATCTGCATCCAGGCTTGTCTGAGCGACTTTCATTACTGCCTTGGACTTGCATGTACACATCTGTATATGTATGTTCATGTGGAGAACGCATGCATGCAATATGTCTGCGTTTGAATATTTGTTAATGTTGATATGGAAGCACTCATGAAAGTGTGTCTCAATGCAGCTCTCTACATGTGTGTGTTTGTGTGGGCTGTTCTACATTATTCCAGTGAATTGACACAAAGTGAGGGACCCCCATCCCATCATTATCCATGGCATTGTTTCCTAAACAAGGCATAGATATGCATTGCAAAGCTATTCGCTTCGTCCTATTCATCATATCAGCACAGGGCTTACAGATCAATCAGCGGGGCCAAATGCAGGTGAAATCTATTCTATTTATTCATGAAATAGCTGTCTAGACATCAAACTCTGGGAAGTGACTGCTGGCTATGACTGAATGCTAACCACGGTGAGATGCGTGAAAATATTGATGTTCCATTCCCCACAATATCTGCGAAGGAAGCGCTGTAAACAACAATAAAAAAGTTGCTGTCAGAAAATTGGACATTTCCTGGTTTAAGATAGTTTGTTTTTCCAGTGACAAGTGTGACTGCATTGTTTTTCAGCCTGCGTACCTTCTCTGGAATTTATTTCATGGCTACAGTGCACTTTCAGCTAGTCTTTTTTACAAAGAAAATGGGTGTATTATAGCCTCACACCACACAAGATGAAAATCCAAAGTATGAAGGTGGGTGTGGATACACAAAGTCATGCTTTACGAGTTTTCATATAGGTCACAACTAAATATTTTATGTCACATCATCTTTATAGCAGTGCTGCATGTTAATGGGAAGCGGGTAAGGTCAGGGGATTTTCGGATGGCGCCCCCGGAATCGATTGGCTTGTAGACTATTGCAGTGCGTTCTGGTTCAAGAATGACATCACACACAGGTCGCTCATCCACCCTCCCTGAAATTCCTCCAACCACACCTGCACAGCTTTCAAACTGTTCCAAACATCCAAAGCAACTTAGTTTGCCATAGCAACTAAGGCCAACATTCGTGTATACAGTGGGACACAATGTCTTATAGTCCCTTTAAGGACAATATTGTCCTTAAGGATACGCTATATAACCTTCAGTCTATGAGTCTTCACTGTCTCAGAATTCACTTTAATTCCCCATTATGACTGGGTCAGAAGTTATCTAAGGCATAGTGGGGGGCTGATTAAACATGGCTTGGAGGAAATAATAACTGCGTGCCGTGTCTGATGTCTACCACTGGACTCTGTAATTGTGCTCACTCATGAGCGTGCACCTGAGGAATAGTCAGAGCGACGTGACGCTGATTTGCGGTGATTTGCGGCGTCCCAGCGAAGCAAGAACACCCCCTTCCTTTGTTCGAACACACACCTATAGCACCTTTAATCACGTTTCTCAAAGTAATTCCTGACTGGTAGCTTGAAAGGGACTACTTTGAAGAGATTCTGTACATTTGGGTGGCTGAGGACCATTTCTTGTTTAACAGTGGTGTCTTATTTCGTCCTGTTATATTTAATCTGTAGATAAGGTGCATTGGAGGGTGAAGGGACCAAGCATGTGCTCTGAAGAGATCTGTCTGTGCGTGCACGTGAGGGCCGTTAAGGCTACCATTCATCGCTCCCGTCAACGGTCCATCTGTCTCGCTCGCTCATTTGACCTCAATGGTCAGTGTTGTTTGCAGGGCCCGAGATGCATTGACTCACCCCCACCCCAAAGGGAACAGGCTTTACTCTCAGTAGCTTTATTTGCAACCCTTTACTTTTACATTGCTTCCATAATAAATAATAATACATGTGTTTTAAAAGAGTCTGCACTTTGACAAGCCTCCTCACACTGCAGCGCACAGACCGCGACTGCAACAGCTTGGCTGGCTGGCTGGCTGTTCCAACCTCTAGTTATCGGTAAACAATCGGGCAGGAGTGAAGGGGGATTCAGAGTAAACCTTGACACAGCGCTGTGTGCTTGTTTCTTTCAGATTCTTTCCCCTGAGCCATTGTGGACATTTTCTGAGGTCCCTCGTCTTCCGCCTTGTGGCTGCTGTTGCAATGTCTTTCATATAGGCATACACAGACGTGCTTTTCAACGCACGCAGCAGCTGAGCAGCGTGATTATGTGTGCACAGACACATGACATACTAAATGCATGGGGAAGAAAGACAGATGAAGATTGAGAGATAGAGAAAGAAACATGAAATGGAAAAACAGGATGGTCGTCCACGGCTGGTGCATTTCTTCACTCCCTCTCTTCCCCGGTGCCACTGTTTGTCCTTCACACTAATTTGATTCAACAATGGACTCAGCAAACAACGCCCCACCCTCCCCCCTCCACCGCGCCTCCATCACCCCCTAGCTTCACACTGCTTAGTGCCGCCGCTCTGCTTCACATTGATATGGTCCTCTACCTCACACCGTGGCTCCAGGAGGGCCTCGTTCTCCAGATAAATCAATCCATATTACAAAATACATCAACGCTTAGCTTTATTCCAATGTTTTAACTAAAGAAAATGTATTTTCTTAAAACAATTTAACAATCTTTGATGCGACTCAGGGGCTCATGAAATTACGAAGTCCCTGTGTTAAGGCTCCGACTGACCCCAGTGTTTTGAGTAATGGCTGCTCCTTTCATCTTCCTGGATGCGTTTTAGCTAACAGTAAACTAACAGCAGCAGCGACAGTAGCAGAATATAAACTGAGAAGGCAGCTCTGTCGAAACCTGCGTGGGCGTCCTTCTGACAACGCAATCTTCGCAGTAAGAATAAGACATAAACAGCACGCCATGAAGTGAATTCCAACAACAGTGCTCTTGCTGAGACCCAACATCAAACAGGTATCGAATAAGGCTCCAAAAAGGTCAAAGGAATTTCTCCTTATGCTTCGCAGCACATACTATATACCAACCAATGTGATTTGTATTTGTTGTATTTGTTATTGTATAAAACAACATAACATTTCCTCAAATAAAAATGCGTATGGTGCAAAAAATCTCCGACATGGAACAGTAATAACTTTCTATCTGAGGGAAAACCATTCTCTAGCAAAACTTGTTACTAGATATTAATGGGAAAATAACTACCCTTAACTTTCAAGTTAAGGATAGTTAAGGAACTCAAGCAATAACACAATACATTGCTAGGAGACACAGCAGTGAACATATGAATGAATGTCACAGGCTGTTTTTGTCGGAAATACAGTTTGCGTCGGGGCCAAAAAGAAAAGCCAAAAACGTGTTTATTTGGAGGTAATTGTGACATAGGCCTGTAACTACAAAATATGTTTGTACAGGGTGGACTAGGAACTCAGAACAGAATGTTACAATGGATAACCACATTAAAGTTATTATTTATGGAAGCCCATAGAGGACTAAATTTAAATGAAAATGCAATCACAAATAGCATTTTAATTGTCAAAAAATTCCACGCTTTATAGTGGACTTAAATCAAATGAAAATGCAATCCCAAAATTGCATAATTTTCCAACGATTCCCTGCATTTAAGTAGACACAATTTAAACTTAAATGCAATCCCAAATAACAATTTCATTTTCAAAGACAAATGTGCTTTGCAGTGGACCATATTCAAATGCAATAGGATAAACAGCACCCCCCTTCAAATGCAAATATATTTTCAAGTCACTGCGCGCTTTTACAGACAAAACTCAACTTGAAAATGAAATCTGTCAGGCCTCTCATCAAGTCTTCAGTTGTTGTCCTTGTTCAGTCCTTGTTGTCTAACTACCTTGGCCAGCTGTACGCTACCTGTGTTTGTAGGTTGCTGGGACAATGTTGGCAGTGGCAAATTTGACTGTTGTGGCTGCCTTGGTCAGTAGGCCTATCCATTGCGTGTTCACACAGTAGCCTTGAACTGAATCCGACATTAACCATTGCACATTCTATAGGCTATATGGAGTGTTCCATGGCTGAAAAACATCTATCATGTTTTATCCTCTCCGACAAGAGGAGACTGTGGTCTGAGAGTATGGAATCAGAGTCTGAAACAATCATACACAATGCAACACTGTGATCACTGATGGGCAGTGTTTATTATACATGTATTTAAGACACAAAATAGTATTTTGTAATTTGTATTTGATAGGGTTGTTGAAAATGGCTTCATATTTTGTATCAAAATACTTAACACTAGAACTGCCATGTGGTAAATATTACCCAGTTTTAGCAAAGATTACCAATATAAATCCAGATGAAAAACACAGGCATTTATACCTATAACCGCCACATCGGGTCAAATATACCCGGAATCAAAGTTTTGTAATAGTTTAGTAATCAAAATTAGAATCAAGTTTCTAATTTTTTCAAAGCTGCCTGTTTAGACATTCTAGTTGCTAGGCGATGGTATACAGAAGTGTGTGATCGAAATCTACATCATTCATCAACAGTAGATTCTCACAGGGTCAGCTGGTCACACACCACACACAATGTGTAACATTTGAAGAAATTATTATGTCTGATGTTGCAGTCAGAAAGTGTACATTGGGTGAAGCGCGCACAGTGTGTAGCGTACGGAGCCTCCTCGGATGTAACAATTTGAATGTGCTTCTTTGTAAGGGGTGTATACTGGGGAAATAACAGTGAGATGGAAAGGTTATGGTTTAAGCAATGGTTCAATACATTTCGTATCTCTACGCTGTCGAGTAACCGATTTCGGGAGAACCTGGGCTTCCTTTCTACTTATGATAAAGAGGAGACGACATGCAATCACCACCATGATCGCAAATATTTGTGATAAAGAGATTCATACAGAACTTCATATTATGCTACAAACACTACTGGCGTGGATGCTGTTCCCGACTAAAGCGAAGTGCTGGTGTTATGTGCCTTCTGGTTTCCAAGATAAATGTTTCGTCTAAATTACACAAATATTAACAATAAAGTTTCATTCGTCACCTCATTACTACAATCGCAAATAGGGTTTATATTAATGAGAACTACACCGGAACCCTCTACAACTCCCAGAATTATTGAAAAATATTAGTTTTGAAAAGCTAGTTTGTCTGGAGTGGATCTCGATCACGCGAAATAAAACAACACACGTAACTTGAACACACAATATATTTGTTAAATTAAGTAAATATTTACTCACGGTTTGCTAGCTGCACATTACATGTGCATGCTGATAAAATAATCTAGTGTCTTTACAGCCCTGGTTCTGTAAATATGAACAGAAAGTGGTGCAGACAGCACACAAAAATCACTTTTGCAATGTGTGAGGCTGCTCTTCTGAGGGAGCACCGTATGGAACTGAAGAGAGATGTCTTTTTGTTTTGATCCAGCTGAAATATCAACAAGTTTTCACAGAGCCAGCCCTGGATGTTCTGCCGCCCTATGTGTATGTTTGACTGTGATGCCGTCGGCTCCGACTTCTGCAGACAGAAGCAGACTAGAGCTGACTCGGTCAGATTGTAAAAAGGTTCTAAATCAGGTATGAAATCGGGCAGTGTAACCCAGTCTTAAGAAGCTTGTAGTCTAGTGCTGGAAAGCATTCCCATGATATCTCAAGTACTAACTGGCTTCAGAGCTTTTGGACATTTCTCATGATCAACTCTGCAAGAGTAAGTGATGCACAACCAGACAATCTAAATGTGGACATATCTTCTGTCTCCCCTGTCTGTGTGTGCAATGCTATCATGCTAATTGGTTGGAAGAGGGGATAGGGTTAAGGGGTGGTTGTATTAAACAAAAAAATTTAATCCGCAACTTTTTGTATTGAACGTAATTTACTGGTGGTGCAAAACAATGAAACTAAATACCAAAATAACTAAAAAACGGTATAAGGCTAAAGCACAGCAACATGGCTGGCTCTAACAATCAAAGGAAGACAACATATACAGTAGCTGGATGGGAAAATAAATGTCAAAATCCCTCAACTGCCATTTCTTTACACCACAGGCAATGTAATGAGGAATTGGTGGGGGCGCGGGAGAGACACACGCATGGTCGAGCGTGAAATCATCTGAGGTAGAGCTAACCTGGCGGGCTTTCATGTTGGAGCGGAGGTCTGCTCTATACACTGACTGAAATGTATCCTTTGGTGCCTATACTGTAGGTTCACTAGGGACCATACAGATTGCAGTGTGAGAGAAGTGTTTTCACATGCAGTAGTATAATTATGTTTAGCGGATGCTTTTATCCAAAGTGGCTTACAGTCTTCAAACTGTAATTTAGCAAAATGACAGCATTATCAATAGAATCATAATTTGTCACACCACTGAATGTGCTTTTAAATGGTACATTATTAAATCAGTGTACTGTATATGCCTGGTTTTTCAGTGACTTCTCCTAAATTGCCATTAAGCACATAAGCATGCTTGCTTTGTTAGAATGCCAATGGTGTGGCTGTAAGTATATTTAGATAATCCATGTTTTTAATCTCTAAGAAACTCACAGGTTGATTAGCTGAACATGGGTGCCCACAGGTAGTAGGCCTAAGTGTCCTCACACTCATCCAGAGAAGCCATCAGCACATTCCTGCTGAGTGGACACATTAGCGTAAAAACAATGAAGTGTACAATCAAAACCAATTTTACATTGATAATAACCCTCAATGAGTTTCGAATACAGAGTACTGTATGACTACAGGAAGTCCTCCTATTTAAAGGTATAGTCAGATATTGCAAGCTAATTCTAATACACTTTTAGTCAAATTAAACAAATATCTCCTTGCATTTTGTGTGATACGCTGCCGCGGAGAACTTCAGAGCATTGCTGTTTTAATTTGAACTCAAAGTTAGCAAGAATAACCTGCCTTTTAATTGGCTATATGTTTTATAAGCAGCTCACCTGACCACATATAATTTGTGAAGTGTATCATTGAACAAACTGCAAGATGGCAAGCTGACAAAAGAGGGGAGTCTTTAAAAATGCTCCAGACCTTACACTGGAACAAGTCTGGTACAGGTTCAGATGCCAAGGTTGACAGTGACCAAACAATGGACCGAGCACTGCACTGGCACACAGCCAGCACTTACTGATACCAGCGGGCTAGACACAGCATGCAAAACAGACTGGGCGTTTGGACACTTTTCATTCTTTGGTGGACATGGACATGTTGACCCACCTCAGACTATAGCACTTTGAGATTTCTTATAATATACAGTGTATTACAAATCAAATGTATAATTATTATTATTATTATTATTATTATTATTATTATTATTATAGTACACATGACCACGTAAAGTCTAAGGTACCTAAGACCAAGACATTGAGCATGGTCACAGTCTGCATTCTTATATCAAGTGCTGACATTTAGGCTTTTCTCAGTGAAATGACACCTGCACTTCATTATGCTTGTAAATACAGTGCGATATTATTTCACAGTTTAGTTAGAGAATATAAAACAGAAGGCAACAGACTAATCGCCCCAACCCCCGCAAACACCCGACATACAGTATAGTGATGGAAGCTTAATGGGCCATTAATGAGAACAAAAGGATGCATGCACGCTTGTGCTGTGCTTTACTAGAAAAAGTATCCACAGTTATAGTGTTAAGGAACAGGTAGGGATCATCTTGCCAAGGATGGAAAGCTGGAAATGATGGGGTTTGAACCCTAAAACATTTCGGCCCTTAAAACCCTTCAGAACCAATGCTTCAAACATTTATTTGTTTGTGAATTGTATGCATTGTTTGATTGTGGTTAACTACTGTAATATTAGGGTTGTGGCCTGATAATCACCCAGACTAGTTTGTTGCTGTGCTTTAATAATACAATACAGTACAGTATAGTATTAGTGTGTGACTCTGACTTGTTTTAGGATACTATAACAACTTTTTTTCTCCCTTTGCAACCCTGGTGAGGTGTGTGTATGTGCGTGCATGTGTGTGTGTGTACAGTAACACAGTATACAGAAACCTAATACCTTTCCAATTAAACTACGACAAGTGGCCCCACTCTGCGACAGAGACTTCCTGGGCTCTACTGACAGGCCCACCAGTGCCAAATAATACTTCCCTATGTGGGGGATAGTGATGCTACTTCCTATGAGCTAGAGGAATACAGATCCTTACAGACACACACACACGCAGACACACGTATATATACAGTGTATATATATATATATATATATTAGGGGTGTAACGGTACGTGTATTCGTATCGGACAGTTCAGTATGGATGTTACGGTTCGGTGTGTTCATTTGTAGGGTATGGTGCTAGATAGCTGAGCGAGCATATTGCAGAACCAAAATTCCTAAACGCGAGTTCCACATGGAGCCATGTGTGAGAAAGTGTTGCGTGTGTGTTGAATCGCCATCTGGGGTGTGACGGTATATCCATCCATCCATCCATCTTCATCCGCTTCCGGAGTCGGGTCGCGGGGGCAGCAGCTTCAGCAAGGGACCCCAAACTTCCCTTTCCCGAGCAACATCAGCAAGCT
>JAODTR010005155.1:0-32761 GCA_025399935.1 Amblyopsis rosae | reverse complement strand
CACTGGTCATTGACCTTGATTTGACTGATTATAGCCTAAATGAAAAGTCAGGAAATTTTCCATCTTGAAATATGTTGCATTTCTTCTCCCAAAAAGAATAGAATCGAAATTGGGAATCGTTAAGAACCAGAATCGATAAGCAGAATAGGAATCGGAATCGATTACATTTAAACGATACCCAACCCTACCTACTACTAAACGTAAAAACATTATTTTAAGATATGTAACATTTCAAAATGTAATACCATATAACGTTATGGCTGCTCGATTACGGGAGAGAAAAAAAATCTGAATCAAGTTTATTTTGATATTATATATTGAAATCATGATCAATAAATATGCTCTCCCTCTACCATCTGAACTCAAGCTGACTATTAACTGCCACCAGATAGCTAGCTTCACGAGACCATGTTGATCTCGCCAGCTTTAGTTTCATTTCGCCTTGAGAATCAGTCTGGAAAGAATAGGAATCATTTTGAATGTGTCCTAGACCTAGTATTACTGAATTTACCAATCAGCGTCGTGTTGATGTACGGGTGTGGTTAAGGTTTTCTGACAGCAGAAAACGACCAGATGGTTCATCCAATAATGGGCCAAGACATTTTTTTTAAATACCTGCCGTTTACAAACAGTTTCAATGTACAGATGGAGTTGTGACAACAGTTAATCTGGCATGTCAGGTTACCAGATACCAGGACATCGCAGACATTTTAATTTAAGATACATTAATTGTAGTTGTACATAGTTATCCAAAGCAGAGAGATCACATTATCAAGTCACTTGTGCACATCATAAAAGCAATTTCTCATCGTTTTTGAACAAATTGCAAATGCTTTGGCACATTCATGCAAATTGTTATATACAATTGTCTGCGGTATCCTACATTATCATTTTTTTATGGCATGTTGATACAAATATTTTGTACTAGCGCTGTGTTGATTTGCCTTACCCCCCAAATCATCTAGACATTAGTTAATTGTTTAAGTCATTACATGCAAAATTGTTGAGCTATCATGTGTATTAGGCTATTATGTAAATGTGTCCTGAATTCATAAGATGCTCTCAGTTGAACCATGACTTTCACCTTTGATGGGGAATATGTGAGGTGGTAGATCTACCAGATTATACAGCTAGTTAGATAGAGAACTGGATCTCTAAAATATCAAATATTCAATTGGTAAGCATATACAATGCAGTATAAGTCTGGGGGGTATATCGTTGTTTGTGCATCCAAAGAGTATTCACAGCGCTTCACTTTTTCCAAATTTTGTTGTTATGTTAAAGCCTTATTCCAAAATGGATTAAAATAATTATTTTCCTAAAATCTACACCCAATACACCATAAAGTGGAAAACATTTGACATTTTAGCAAATTATTTAAAAGAAATCTTTAAAAAAATACAATAAAATCTAATGTACATACGTATTCACAGCCTTTGTCATGACAATCAAAATGTAGCTCAAGCACATCCTGCTTTCCACTGATCATCCTTTCACTGTTTCTATGACTTGATTTGGAGTCCACCTGTAGCAAATTCAGTTGAGTGGACATGATTTGGAAATCAGGCCTGTATGGTAGTGGCCACTACTCAGTAAAAGGCACATGACATCCCGCTGAAGTTTGCCAAAAGGCACCTGAAGGACTCTCTGTCCATGAGAAACAAAATTCTATGGTCTGATGAAACAAAGATTGAACTCTTTAGCCTGAATGCAAAGTGTCATGTCTGGAGGAAACCAGACACCGCTCATCACCTGGTCAATACCATCCCTACAGTGAAGCATGGTGGTGGCAGCATCATGCTGTGGGGATGTTTTTGAGCGTCAGGAACTGGGAGACTAGTCAGGATCGAGGGAAAGATGAATAAAGCAATGTACAGACATCCTTGATCAAACCTGGTCAATGGCCCTAAGCACACAGACAAAATAACAAAGGAGTGGGTTCGGGACAACTCTGTGAATGTCCTTGAGTGGCCCATTCAGAGCCCAGACTTGAACATCTCTTGAGAGATCTGAAAATGGCTGTGCACAGACGCTCCCCATCCAACCTGATGGAGCTTGAGAGGTCCTGCAAAGAAGAATGGGAGAAACTGCCCATGCCAAGCTTGTAGCATCATCCTCAAAAATGCTTGAGGCTGTAATTGATGCCAAAAGTGCATCAACAAAGTATTGACCAAAGGCTGTGAATACTTACGTGATTTAAATTTTGTTTTAATAAATTTGCAAACATTTCAAAACAAATTTTTTGAATTAATTTTGGACTAAGGCTGTAAAATAACAAAATGTGGAAAAAGTGAAGCGCTGTGAATACTTTCCAGATGCACTGTATGTGTGCTATGCAGTGCTGTAAAGCAGTATTACTGTATTTCTTTTTTCACAATGACAATGTCAACCAATTATATGTATACAGTAATTTTATGTATACAGTAAAATCATAAATGATAATTCTGTCCAATCTCTAATAGTACACTCAATATTTCACTACACTATGTACTGTTGAAATGTATACAGTAAATACTGTATTATTTACAGTTTTATATTGACAACACGACTAAGCAACAATGACAACAATGACACAAAGACTTGACATTCTGATGGCAATGACCTGTTCATTGACATGTGTAACACACATTGACAAAATGTGCTTTTGAGAATTAGACAAAGGATTTTGAGCAAGTTACGAGCTTTTGCCGGAAATACATTGGCCCTCATTTAACCAATCCAACGTTGAAACCAGCGCAGGTCCGAGCGTAGAATTCATCTTACGATAGCACTCAAGTGTGATTTGTGAAACCGTTCGTATCTTGCCAAACAAGCGTAAGAATGATCGCACGTTGATAAATGTGGCGGTGGAAAACAGGTGTCATTTAAATACGCCCTTAAATATGATGAATTTAGAGGCCTCGCCCCTAGAGTTTTACGACAAGGAGAGTTTTAATACGTTCAAGAAGGGAAACATCTCTGACCGGCTCTGAGAAGAGGAACAGCTACGTCTTTGTCCTCGCCGGTTAAAGCCTTACAGTATATGCATACTACCCTACTATAGTAGGCCTATATAGCCGATTTATCAGAGCCTATTTAAATAGAAGGTTGGGAAGTTTATTTATTTGTCAATTTTTATGATGTTTCAGATAAATCAGATTTTATGGTAGTGTTCAACCTTTTAAAATAAAATAAAAAAGAAATATGAACCTGAATGTAGTGAACCACTACATATAGAGGGCTATTTAGGCATAGGCTATTCTGTCACCATCAGATGATCAAATAACACCCTGTTAATCTACACTATACGTGCAGAACCCCGCAGGCCAAAGCACCTTTCTCTGTCATGCACATTAATATGGCTCTATGCTACAGTTCCCTCCGCTGATATAGACATAGATATATCCATAATCTATATAGCCTATATTTAAACACCCGATACGGGTTGATAGGCTATTTAATGAATATGCGGATGCATTGGCATGCTTAAATGTCTGCCTGGTCTGAAAACAACTCAGAGGTAATTCTCCTAATAAATATTAGACATTTAGATAGTTTATTTATTGCTTCATTTTAATTATGTTTCCTCTGCCTAAATCAGAGATAAGTGGTGGTGCTTAGCCTTTAAAAAATGAGAACCTGAATAGCGGACTCCCTTTTGGATATGATCGTATGCACAGATTTCTGTCATACGCACGTTTCATAAATGAGGGATATTGTGTTAGTACAAATTTTTTTGAGGAATGTAAATTGGTTTGCAACTTGTAAGACTGAATCGAAAAAATTTACCAAAGCGACTGAGAAATATGGTAATTGCACAGCCTTAAGTCCAGAAACATTTTGATGAATGTCTCCTGGCAACAACAATGCAGACATATTGCAAACAAACAAACTTCCCTGATATTCCATGATTTTACACACAATATGAAATTCCCTGACATTCCAAACTACTTTCCTCGAGCAGTGGAAACCCTGAGAAGAGGTATGTAAAAACAGGGTCACAGGGTTACAACACAAGGAACTTACTGAGTGACTGTCTGCCCTGCTGGACTGGCTGCTGGAAGCAGGAGGAGCACTCACAGGGGTGACCTGGTGCCACTCCTCCTCCTCCTGCTCATTGCCTTGGGAAGGAGCACATTCACGCTCCTCGCTGAACGCCGCCCACGACTCTCCTTCCACCTGGCCTGGCTCTGGCTGCTCAAAGGCGCTCCACCCTGCTGCGTCCGCCTGGGTCTCTGCTTCCACAGCCGAGCTGAAGTTGCCAAAGCTGTCACTGCCAGGGAAGTCTGCAGGCCGGCCCCCCCCCCCCTGCCCCTCCGCTTCACCACCGTGGAACTGTGGGACGTCAAAGTCACCAAAGTCGGCGGCGGCGACACCGTCGTCCTCCTGCTCCTGTGCAGGTGTGAAGCTGTCAGAGGGGCTGTGCTCCTGGAAGTCCTGCCCGCTGATGGAGCCCGCGTCGCCAAAGTCCCCAAAGTCCTGGTCGTCCCCCGCCTGGCTGTGGTCTGTGTGCAGGGTGCCGTCGTCCTGGAGGGGAGGGGAGGGCACCGAGCCAGTGATGCTCATGTCCCCGAACTCCTCCAGGGCCTCGGTGAACGGCGGCCGGCCTGGAGACGTCTCCGTCTCCGAGCCCTTCCCGTCCAGCTGCGGCTCCTCGACGTCTGGGATGGTGTCCGGCGGTGGCGAGAGGTCCGTGTCCTCCCAGTCGTCCGCTGGCAGCCCGTTGGGGAGGTCCGTTATGCTGGTGCGAGCTGCCCCTGGCAGGCCCGGGACCTCGTGTGCACACTGGCACTCAGTTCTGTGTGTGTCCCTGACATGGTGTTGTGAAGCCTTCAGCTGGTCTATACACTGCTCCTGACAGGAGCTCTCTTGACTGGCCAGACCCTGGCCTGCGTCAGCCCCCTGGCACACGGGTGCCCCCTGGCTGCCACGTGCTTCAGCTTGGCAGAAAGAGTCAAAGTTGGCAAAGCCGTCCTCCGGGCCGCCGTGCGGGCCGGCTGTGTCCGCGGCAGAGGTGATGTGTTTACGCGGGTGAACGGGCGGGGCGGGGCTTCCCTGAACTGCACACGTCGCCAGCCCGTTGCTTAGTGCCTCGTCGCACCCGCCGTTGCATTCCCGGGGCGGGTCATCATCTTGGGTGCTCCCGGCGACGTCCGGGGCATCGCCCGGTTCCGCTTTAGTGTCGCGGGCAGTCGTGTCCGTAGCGCTGCCGTTGCAGCCTCGTGGCACCACGCCATTGGTCCTGGAGGTCTCCCCCGGGGGACAGTGGGCGGAGCCGAGCTTCGACAGGCCTGCCGCCACTCTGCCGTTGACCAGCTCAGGCGGAGACGTGGCCGTCAAGGCCTGGGCCTGGCTGAATGTGGCCGGCGTGTCAAAGTCGCTGAAGCTGACGCTGTTGGCCAGGCCCGAGAAGCCGCCGAAGTCTCCAAACTCATCCTCTTCCTCCACACAGTCCTCCATGGGGGGCGGGGAAGAAGAGTACATGCGGATCACATCTGGCTCCATGGCTCCAGACAATCTCACTTACACCAGGCTACACCTAGGAGAGAGAGAAATGAGTGATCAATCATGTGATGTTAGATTGTACACAAATGTACTAAATGAATACGTTCATAGTTCAACTTGATGTATTGTTTGTAAAGTTCATCGTATTTGATTGAATTGTCTCTAGTGTATTGGAATCTTGGAAAGACATTGGCATGTTTTGACTTAGGGCACCTACTGTAGCCAACATCCTACAATGTGACAACTGCTGCTTGGTGCCTGCAACCCTTACAGACACCTGGCCATTGGAATTTAACATGTGAATTGGACAGAAACAACATGTTCTTGGCTAACTAACCAGTAACTATGTGCAGATTAGTGCAAATGTAGAGCAATCGTATTGAGTGAAAGCATAGCAGAACAATGAAGGTGCATTCTTCTCTTCTAATAGACCTTCCTTTTAGGTTTTAAGTAAGCCTACTACATAAAATGTACAATAAACCAAAAAAATTATCTCAGAGCAGCTTTCTATGAGATATTTTAGAAATCCTTTCAGAAATGAATTGTGCGCCATTACAGCACTCTCCAATAAGACTACAATACCAGGAAAACCATCAACAACAGCAACAGTCAACAAGAGTTTTGTTGACTGTAGCCATCCCGTCCTGTTAAACTTGCCATAATCAGACCTACACACAGTATAACTAAGTACGCATTATGTAGATTAATAATATTAGCATTAAGGAGCAGCACTGACAATACACATGTCAATTAAACAATTAGACTAGTTTTATACAACACATTTTAGTTCACACAATTAATTCACAAAATAGTAAGCATACTATTTAAGGCATACAAAGCTAAACTCAATGTTTTTCTGACCTCCTTAATTTAGACACATTGTGTATCACAGAACACATTTTAATGTGACATTGTAATTAACCTAGATACATCCTTGAAAAGGCCGTTAAAAATCATTTTAAAGCCTTATTAGAATAGATCCCAAACATTGTATTCTCGATTACATTGTTCTGCCTTTAAACAGAACTAACTGACCTTGCAGTCTTCTATAAAAGGAAACAGAAAACCTGTTGGCATGCTCTGCCTGCAACTGGAGAAACTGGTGTCAACAAAAGGCTTGTTTGCATGGTTACCTTATCTCACAGAATATCTTAACATTGTATACGTTACCGGTACTAGTACTGTATGATGAACTTATTTAAAGATACACATTATAGAAAATACTTCCAGTAGTCAGATGTTTATCTTCATAAAGTATTTTCTTTCTCCTTTCATAATATCTTGTACAATAAAGCAGAGTAAGCTAGCTAGTACTGTACGTGAAAGTATTTTAATAATACACTTTACGTGACTATGTAAAGATATTAGCTACCATTGAGTCATAACAGTACCGGTACCGACACCAATGTCAAGCAACTCGTTTCCTTGATTTGACAGAAACAGACAACGTTAGCCTATAAACAAATATTTACATAGAACCCTACAGTACACATTTAAAATACTTAAGTTGGTGCTAAATGTGTGAAGTGTCGGCCTCGTTATACTTACGGTACTGTAAGTATAAGTACGGTACTTGTCGGATGAACTAAGAAGCTAGCACGACACTGTAACCAACTACCTACCGGTACAGTACGGTACCGATACGTGGTATGTAGAACATTATTAATGAACCTGTGATATAAATAACAAACAAACAACATCAGCTAGCTAACATTTTGGTCAAATCACTTTATAAAGACAACGTTAGCTAATATAGCATCATTAGCCTAGCCTTTAACACTAGTACAAAAACCGAGTTATTTACGGACTCTTGTTCTCACTTTGGCGAAATGGTAAATATCTGATCTGAAAACAGTGATATCTAATCTGAATCTATATATTGGTTAGGACGCACAAAACAAAAGCCATCGGTTAAAAGTAGGTGACATGTCAGCTGTTTCACTTAGCTATCTGCGTGGCTAGCTAACATTCACAGACAGAATGCACTCCAGCTAGCAAGAAGTTAGCTTTTCGTTTGCATCCGGGATGGTTGACAGCAGTTTGTTGCACGAGAAAACATCTCAACCCACCTTATGATGTTGACTGTTGTTTCCATGACTCAGTTACAGTGAGTATTTTCCATTATATGTAACTCGAACTCAACAATAACGAAGGAAACGGCTACTCCTCCTCAATACAAAGTAGGGTTGACTCAGCCGGCTGATGATCCTACTTTGGCCCCCGCTCGCCTGAATCATACCCATCATGCATTGCAGGTTTATCTGTCAGAAGGGTGTGGATAGTTCTATGCTATGGGATCATGGTGTGGATTGAATACATATGCATTGCATAGGCATGTTTTATAAATCATAATCTCACAACTTATTATATATTTATTTCATAATAATTAGGCTGTTATTCACTATGGTACGTAGGGTGAAGCTTTTAGAAGTTTTTTTTTTTTTTTTTATAGAAGGCTGGTCATATGGGAATACTGAGTACAAGAAATATACAGCATTATTGCAGATACATGTGTGATTCTAATATCCTAACATTATTACATTTCTATCATTATTATACATGACTGCAAAAATCAGATGTTCTGTACAAAACAAGCAACCTGGTGTGCAATCATCTTTTGCTGGTTTAGAGTGAGTCATTCATTACATTAATTCTAATTCAAAACATTCAGTTTTACTTAAACACCTATGTGTGCCCTTATTTCTGTAGCTCTTAAATCCCTGACAGCAATGTTGATGGTGCAGCAGCAGAGCATCTTAATGGCAACACATTGTAGTAAGGTTCATGGAATGGGTTTCCGTGGCCGAGCAGCTGTATCCAAGCCTTACATCCTCAAGTGCAATGCAAAGCTTTGGATACAGTGGTGTAAAGCACGCCGCCCCAGCGCCACTGATGCTAGAGCAGTGGAGTCGTGTTCTCTGGAGTGATGAATCACACATGATGAGTCTGGATTTGGCAGTTGCCAGAAGAACTGTATTTTCCTGACTGCATTGTGCCAAGTGAAAAGTTTGGTGGAGGGGGGGATTATGATGTGGGGTTATTTTTCAGGGGTTACGCTTGGCCCCTTAGTTCCAGTAAAATGAACTGTTAATGCTTCAGCATACCAAAACATTTTCATTATCAACATCAACTTTGTGGAAACAGTTTGGGGATGGCCCCTTCCTGTTCCAACATGACTGCACACCAGTGCACAAGGCAAGGTCCATAAAGACCTGGATGAGCAAGTTTGGTGTGGAGGAACTTGACTGGCCAGCACATTGTCCTGACCTCAACCAAATAGAACACCTTTGGGATGAATTAGTAGAGACTGCGAGCCAGGCCTTCTCGTCAACATCTGTTCCTGACCTTACAAATGCAAAAATCTAGATGGTCAAAATTTCCCATACTCCTAAACCTTGTGAACAGCCTTCCCAGAAGAGTTGAAGCTGTTATAGCTGCAATGGGTGGGCCAAGTCCATATTAAACCCTACGGATTAAGAATGGGATGTAATTAACCTTCATGTGCATGTAAAGGCAGGCATCCCAAAACTGTTGGCAATATACTGTAGTTATTGTACTGTAGTTATTGGCTGGTTGTATAGAACATAACACACACACACACACACACACACACACACACACACACACACACACACACACACACATCAAATGTTACATTCACAAAAATCTAAAATCCCAGTTTGATTCTGATATAATGAATGATTAAAAGTTAATCAGTTAACAAATCACAACTATGATAAACTGTTGTATTCATTGATGAACCTGTACTAAAACCAACAGACATTTTCAAAAACTGCATAAAAAAAATCAGTTAAATATGGAGTCCATTCATTCAACCAAGTTTAGTTATCTTCAGATTCCCAGTAATCCATAATGTGTCGATGTTTGTGAGGGAAGGCACCCTGTGGTAATAGTCAAATAGCTGCTGTCCATCTACATGAACCCGAAAGCGACTTTGCTCACAATAAATCTCGATCTGGGGAAAAGATTATGTAAATGTTTCATTACTGTTGTTTATAGACATATTTTAAAAATTGTTAAATGATACAGTACTTCATCAAAGAATCGAGTTTTCATTTCAGCCCTTATTAGTATCAAGTATTACATACAAAACGTTCAAATAGTAAATATTAGTAAAAACTAAAGTTATTACATATTATATAATGCTGGTTGAAAAACATTTGTCACTATTAAAATGGGAAGCTCACAATTTCATTCAATAGATGGTATTAGTACAGCAAAAACCCTTCTAATCGTCCAGTGAAGAATCTATTGAACACGTTATGTGTAAGTACCTTAAATGGCTGATCCCTAATGAAATGGAAGAATGGAATGGTTGTTTCAGTGTCACTCCAGGCACCAGACACACAAGCCCGTCTTAGGACTTTGCGGTCCTTGAAACAAACACCAAGTTCCAGTGCCACATCAGAGGGAGCCTGCTTTGAAGTGCCACAACCACAAGACAAGCCCATGTAGAACCTATGATTAACAGAAACAAAGATTGTACAGCAACAGGTGGAAATGAATTCCCACATTTCTCCACCATGTATATTTACTTAAGTATAATATTTCTATAGCACAGTAACTTCCACTAAAATGTATTACAATTCGCCATAGCCTACCTGTCAGCCTGAGAATCCACAACACCCATTACCATGATTTTCTTCCCTATCTGCATCCCACCAGTGATGTTGCCTCTGAATGGTACCTTCTACACAGACAATAATACATTAATCTCTTATACATTTGTTGCATTTAATGAGACTTTGGAAGAACTATTGCATAATAATGAACAAAACAGCTAGTCATGTGTAGTCTGCTGTATCAGAGACTTATAAAAGACATAGGCCTAGTTGTCACCAAATGTGGAGTCATTATTAGTATATGGCACCGATAAGATACTGAGATCGGAAATCGGTTCGATACTGACTTAAATAGCTGGATCGGTATCAGTGACCATTGAACAGTTGGAACCAATCTATGGGGTTAATCCATTTACACGCGTAGGTCTACTGTCAAGCATCAGCAATGTCTAATAACCTACCCAGGCCACACTATAAGCAGCAGGTTTCTTAAATGCATATTGGTCCTAAAATAGAGTTTGGCTGCAATTTACTTTGCAACTTAACTTAAACCAAACCACTCAATCTAATTCATACATCAATGACAACATTGTAATATTTCCTTATATTCATATATAGCCCATTGTGTTTTACAGAGTTAGGAAAGCAATGTTCCAGCCTGATGGTTCCTTACACAAAACATGAGTCCCAGTCTCTTCCTCAAGTCACAGTGAGGATTAAAACACTGGAATCGGATCAGTACTCTGTATCGGCAGATACCCAAAGTGCAGACATCTGTATCGGTATTGGGACTGAAAAAAATAGGATTGTGCCATCCCTAATTAGAAGCAGTCAAATCAATTGAAATTAGCATGTGAAGTGATATGTATGCAGTGTCTGTGTGGGTACAGTGTTGCCCGTTGTCTGGTCCCTGGCCCAGAGCTGGTGCAGGTCCTAAGAAACTCTTTGACACAAATAGGCTATCAACAAACCAAGTTCACCTTAATTTCATCACAGCCACAGCACGTGCTGCTTGGGTGGTTAGTTATTAAGATCTTCAATGGTGTTACATTTATATGTCTCCTGTCTGTGTGTCATCTCATTTGGGTTCACCAAGCAAAGCTCATCTTGACAAATGTATTCTTCTTGCTTTTATTTTATAGCCCGCAGTCGTTAGTAGACTATTACTTACCATTTTGTCATATCCTGTAACTTCAGCCATTTTAACATGTAGAACGCAAATCACGCCGCTGTATGGGATCCGTAGGGGGTGTCCTCTCACTCCATTTTTTTTGTTTTGTTGTATTTGTCCAACGGTCTGGAATGCGTCTTGCCTACTCCTGGAATTCAACACGGTTGTCACTAATCGGCCTACTCAGTTTTATGGTATGCAGTCTGTCTTTCTTAGAGACAGTGAAGTTAGAAAAAATATACACCCGATACATTACCCAATACTGTACATACATCCAATACATTACATCGATATTTTTTATCTATTCTGTCACCCTGTTTTACATATACCTTTCTAAAACTATTTTGAACAGTTTTGTGGCTGCCGGTAGTGTATTGCCTACTACTTTGAGCAGTTGATAGACACCATCCCCATAAAACGATTCGGTGGCTATGACCAGTTGAAATATGTGTAGATTTAACAATACCTTACGGCAGCCTAAAAGTAGTCTTTATAGGTTTCCGCATGACAACTCACGTGACCAAAACAGTTCAACATGGCAGACGTCGACACTTCTAAATCTCTGACCGGACTTTTAAACGGAATAGCTCAAAAAGTATATTATAATAATATGGATATCACCGAGGAGCTGCTAAAACATGAACTATATCCCGATCTCACCCAGGAGGAGTTTAACGCCCTGCATGAGAAAATGAAAGTACTCGTAAAGGTAGGCTAAGTACGATAACGGGTTTCATGTTTTAGCAGAAAGTCGGTACCGTACTGTCATGCAAAATTAGTATTATTTGAATGCAAACAAACGGCATAAACCTGTTGTGTTTAACCTGGTTGAGGAATTCACAAAGACATGTCCACTGTACAATAATTTATTTTATTTTTTACCGTCTTCCTGGGGTAGGCTAGGATAATTGTCACTAATGTATGCTAGGGCTTTTCTTTAAAGCATGGCAATACTGTATAAACAATATATTATGTAAAATGGTGTTACATTTATATTTTACATTTATAATCTGATTTTATATTATTACTTCCGGCAGGTAGGCCTTTGTGTCATTCTTTAGTCAGCAGGGGGCAGCACTAACATACAGCAATTAAGTGCTCATTCAAATTCTTTGTTGTACATTCAATTCACGTTGTTGTTTTACCGTTTAATGTTTCTTAAATAAAACTTTTTTTAAATCTTGCTTGTATTTAATAGCATATCTACTCACATAACATTTGAAATCACTTCATTAATATGAACATTACTCATCTCATGAGTAGACTACAGCCACGGTGGGGTCCAACACTCACCCTGACAGGCAGTGAAACTATCTTTGCGTATTTGTGTTTTGCTTGATTAGCACTTCATATTTATTAGGTCATGTGTTTGTCTAAACATAACCCCACACTGAAATTCTGAAAAATGTGTAAATTATGTTAAGCTGTGAAACACTCTGTCTCTCAGTCCATGGCCACAGCAGACATGGACCACGGGCAGCTGGAGGCTTACCTCACCGCCCAGACCAGGAAGCAGGGCTCAGCGGGTGTGAGCGTAGAACAGGCTGCAGCCCTCTCCCGCTTCTGGAAGAGCCAGAGGGTGCGCGTGAAGGAGAGCCTTGTGACACAGAGCCGCTGTGAGCCGGAGCTCAAGAAGCTGTCCTGGAGGATGGACCTACAGACCTCGGGAAGCCAGGCAGAAGCATCCCACAGTGGCCCTGTGGCCCTGCTGGAGCTCCAGCTGGGCAGGCCTGAACAGGTGAGGCCTTGACTTGTACTGTCTCTGGACATTCCTTACCTTTATTTAACCATATGAGCTGTTGAGGCAAAGATCTTGGTACAACATAGCAGTTACAAAGCTCATCTTTACAGAAATAGAGTTGAGGAAAAAGAACTGAGAGACATTGATTTAAACTACCATGGTTATAATTCATAAACTTCAGGAATTACGCTATACCATAGCATTAAATTGCCATAACCCAGTAGTATTATATGCATTACGTAACACTGTAATGCATATAATAATGTTTTGCTGTAATAATTTATTATTCACACATGAGAGGCAAAAACCTACCTGGGAATTCAACATATTTAGCTTGTCATTTTCCCTATGGATGCTAGAGTCCCGTCCTTTAATGTACTGCATACCTGGGAAGATCCTACTAGGACACAAGCTCCAGGGAGCATTTTGAGAAAAGGCCCATCTATCTAGTCACTTTAATCAGCAGGGCAACCCAGCCCACTGCCATGATCATGCCACACTTCCCAGTGTCTTTTTCTGCCCTGCTCAGGCCGTCCTGCGGTCACCACTACTGGCTCTCCATTCTCTCCATTGTCCCATGTGACTTTGACTCATAGGCAGTACTATTAAATGTGTATTACCTTATAGTGTGTAGACAAGTGTGAGCTGCAAGGATCCCCTTACATACCAAGTGTGGCTGTAACAGTACAGCCAATGTGTGAAAGATAAATGTGGAAAGGACTGTGTAATTTGTTATTTATTTTCTTATAGGTGTGCATCATCTGTGTAGTTAGGCAGCAGGTTATTGCATGTGGTTTGTGCTATGCTTAGACACATAGCACACCCTCCAGCAGTCTGCATGTCCCAGCTTCCTGTTCTCATCTCCCTCAGGTGTTACGATCATCTGAGATGTAGGTCAGCAGACTAGAGCGGAACACCAGTGGTATTCGCTGGTGTTCTACTAGTATTGCTCAGTGTTAATAATAGCCCAGTGTAGCTTAGGGAATCAGAAGTGGGCCAGGCTAGTGAACTTGACTTGCAATGCCCTTGATGATTACTGAAGTAAAACAGGTTTGGGTGAAATGTGATATCCTAAAATGAAATGAATGGACTCACTTGAACACATGAGATGACCTTAGCCAATTGGACAGTAAATATTGCAGGTCTCCATAGGAATAACAGGGTTCCAGATTCATTCAGCATCTCTATTTTCAGCAAAATATTTAAAAATATTCATCAATCTTAATTCTCACTATTGTCGAGAACAATGAAAGGGCAAGGACAGATGGGATGATCTTACATCATTTCCAAGCATTGTGAGTGAATCATTTATTTTTTAGTAGCACGTAACAAAGACTGTCCGTGCCATTGCCACACATGGAGCCATGCAGCTTAGGTTCAGACAAGTTTGTATTCCAACCTAATGGAAACATAACAGCAGTATGTTTTGTTAAGGGTTGCTTGATTTCTTTTATTTTTTCTTCCCCTGGGACAAATTATTTGATCTGATTTAGACATAGTTCTTTTGATATGCTATTTGCTGCACATTTTCTACATTGCCCACCTTGAAAATTAAACTTAAATTTCTAATGTGAAATTATACTTTGGTCATGAAACCCCTATTGAATGCTTACTGTAAGGACATTTTTATACAGCCTACCAAAAAGTCTAAAATGCAAACACTGTTTTCTCCTATTATTGTCCATCTAGTTAACATCAAGATACAGCTCATCAACCTATTAAAACAAGTGTCGGTCAACATACAGTATCTGTAAGACATATTACTTTAAACTGGGATGTTATTCCTCTGAGCCTTTCAGAGTATGTTTCATGGTCAAACTTTAAATGTTACCTATAAAATGTCCTTCCTTTGCTACCTAACATACACAGTCCTTCCTACTTCTTGCAGGAGTCTGACTTTGTGTGTTTGGAGCTTAATGAAGCGTCCATCAACCAGGTCCTAAAGAAAATGGCGGACATCCAGCAGAGCATTGACAGCTTTGTACGCCACAGCTAGTGTGCTTCAAAAACAATGGGATGTTAAACGGACAGACATGTTACTGTCTGTGTTGGTGACGCCATGATTGACGGTGCTTCCTCTGGCTGTAAGCCAGAACCATTCACAAAGACTTTAAACCCTACATCAACCCCCATCTTCTATAAATCCAGTGTGATGTGTGTCTGTTGTCTGTAAACACAATGCCTTTGCTTAATGTGTAGGATGCTATTGAAGCCTCTGTCCATCCACACCGGTGGTTTGAGTCAATGTGCCTGTTAGACCTCTCCTTGGGAATGTAGACCCCACTTGAGTTACAACCCCACCTACTGTATTATTGATTCTTCATGTTTAGAGATAGGCTACAGTTTGGAGACCAAATATGGTCCCTGAAAAACTTTTACTGATGGTATTATCAGTTAACTCTTTCTGTAAGTTTGGTTACCAAGATATTGAGTGATTTGCTTGTAAATATCATATTCTGATACTAAGCCTTATAATTATGTGTCATCAAGCTATGAGAAAGTTGTTTCGTTATTCATGAATTCTAATATTAGGCTACATTACACACATTTGTCATTTACAAGTTTGTCATTTATTCATGAGTCAAATAACTTATTGGAATAAAAGACTGAGACTGTTTTATTGAATTTTTGGAACTATCAAGAGTGCTGAAGATGTTTGCAAAATACACCACTTGCTTGGCATCATTGCTTTGGTCAGGAGATTATAACCATAATTTGCTAGGATGTGATAAGCAGTCACGGGTGAAGATTTTGAAAGTTTTACACCCAGCAGTATGCCTCTGTATAGGGAACTGTTAGTAAGTCCTTCAAAAATCTATGTATTAGTGCAATTTATCTAAAATAGACTTGCCATTGCGCCCAGAATAGCCGACTGAGCTTTATAGGCTATATTCCCGTACTGGTTTATTTAAATGTATGTAGGCTAAGCTAATGTGAATGGGGACGTATTTATGTTTTCCCTTTATCTGAAAGAAAATGTAGCCCAATCCAATGTAGGCAACAAATGAACAATATTGACGTAATGCTACAGGCGGAGCGATGACGCTCCTCGTGCAGGCGCAATAATATAACAGTTATTTTCTCCGTTGGTGCTCCGGCAGTGTGACAGCAAGTTTCCTCAAGCGGCATAAAAATGCACACTTATTTTTGTTAAATGAACGTAATCGGAACGCAGTTCTGTCTGTTCGAAAAAGTTAACACTGGCTGGCTTCAGATTACTTGGATCACGCCCCAGGTAGGCAGGAAACGCCACTGGGTGTTACGCTATAGTTTATCTTAACGTTTCTCGTAAGTAAATAATCATAGGCATAATTCTGGCCAAATAGCATGTGCATTTTACAGACTAGAAGTTTGTTTGCTATGTTAAATCCTTATATTTGTAAACTAGACATGGCTTATAGGCCTGCGCCTGCATACATTACATTTTTAAATGATCCTTGGGCCTAAGTTATAGTAGGGTAGGCCGAGTATTTTACTTGCTCTGTAGCCAATATTTAAAGTAATCAATCACATTTGAGTTATTTAGTCTTTATTGTGGGAAAATAACCATAAATTAACTTTTGCATACGGTGATCACTTTTAATCGGACAATCACTTTCAGGCACCGACACCTGTCGGCTCCTAAAACGCGATGCAAGCTTCCAAGGTCCACACCTTGATGATAGTTTAGTTTGATCCGTTGTAGAAAGTTACAGCCTAGAAAAATCATTTGAATTTGAATTTTTGAACTTGATTTGATATAACCAGAAGCCGTGTATACAGTAGGTTAGTTCCCGATGCACAAACGCGATCACGCTAACTCCACATACATAGGGCTAGGCTACAAATCAATTTATTTTAGGCTACGACGTCTCTTCAAAGTCTGGATGTTAATGATAGAGTGGTTTAGGGAACAACTCACACATGTACGACCTTATTCAGAGAGTAAAATAGGCATTTGTGAGTCTCCTAAATAGGCTACGATTTTATTTTCGAAACATTACTGTTCCCCAGCTCAAATTGCCTATAGCATGAAGCCTATACCTACCTTGCATGTGAGTTGGCCTATATGGTCTTCTAATTAAAATTTAGCCTTATTGTCTAAATCTAGTATAGATATTTAGCAATTTTATGACCTTGTACAATAATATGCACATGAAGTTAAGTCAATGATTCAAAGAATACATGTTTCTGCACAATAAGCATAAATCCTTGTCTTGAAAGCACACACATATTTCCTATGTGCTTTACAACTGAAGATGTTTTGTCAAATAAAGTGTGTTTCTGAAGCATTTCGTTTTGTCGGTGTTGAACGTAGTCCAGTTAGTTATTTTACACGTAGTCCAGTTAGTTATTTTAACACCTAAGTTAATGAGAAATTACTGGCCCCTGCAGGATCTATGAAGAAAACCCTGCTTAAAATTCCTTAAATAACTGTATTGCATGATTTATTTAAATATGTGTCTAAATAGGATAGGTATAGGCTATGCTGTTTAGACACCTATTGGAATAAACCCTGCAGTTATGTAATGTATATCTTCTCTCAATATATTTTTGGTTTATAAAAATAGCCTATAATATAAATGTGTATCCCACTCTTATCAGTGTAATAAATGTATTGCACTGAACACTGACCTTGGGACTGTGGCTTATTGTCACTAGAGTTACCATATCATACCTGAACAGATGTTTGTAAAACAATGTTAAAAGCTGATCCAGTTCAAACAGTAACATTCCACAGGAGAGCAGAGGGGCAACCCCTCTTATCCCTCAGCCCAGTTTAGTTTGGTCAGTGTTGCATTACCAGCTCATGCCAAGATTCCTTAAGCAAGTCTAAGCATATCTATATAATAATGTTCCTTAATAGTAATCTTGCTTTGGATAAAAGCATAGGATGCCTACAAATTATTATATTGGCCAGAGTACACACATTGTCAAATATACAATTCACTAATAACACACCCTTCTCATGGTTTGAGTTTTTCTTGACTCAGAGACATCAACAAGATTAGATCATCACAATGAAAATTAATGTCCATATGACACCGAGCAGGTCCAGAGAGTCAAATGTTATATTTGACAGATGTATGCTGAACATTTATTTTGGATGAGAATCCAGGAAAGAGCGCAATGTAGAGTCCAAATATTTAATTAATAAAGTTAGCCATATATTGTGCATTTCTACTACTATTCCACACTACTGGATAATAGGCTCAGTTACCTGGCAATACTGTATAGCAGCAGCATGACATACTGTACCCTATAGGCTAGACAGTCATAGGCTACAGTAAATTATCTTGAGATTAAACATGGGACTCCCATGTCTGTTTGTGTCCCTAACTGAGTCTCTAACCAGCTTCACTCTGTCTTCTTATAGTCTTTCTAATCAACTAATTATATAGTTTAACAGCGCATTTATGAATACAATCCCTGCCACAAGTCTATGTCTCTTGAAAATTGTATACATGTTGCTGGCTTGCTTACCTTGTATTGTATTCTAATAATCCTAGTATGACTTCACAATTTAATGGGGAAAAAACAGTTGAGCATGCAGACTAAGGGCTTTTCACTGTATGTAAACAACACTAGCTTCTTGTAAATCAGTATCATGTGAATGGTGGAATTGGAATCGTGATGGCTGCCTGTCATTGTTTAAGCAACAAGCAAGTAGGGATTAAGGGATGTATGAAAGAATGTGCACAGGCCTATTTCATGAAAAATGCAGCCAGGCTTAATTAGGAACTGACCTGCCTCAACAAAATGTTTCTAAAAGCCGCTTTCTCATGGCTTTGTCAGTGACCCATGAATGTAGTCTGCTGTTTCATACATGCGGCCTCTCTGCTCTGCAGGTTCCACCAGGAGTAAAGATGCGTATGGGTCGCAGGAGAGCCAGGGTGCTCGGCTTGATCATGACTCTGAACATGATCATCTGCTTGGTGGTGGTCTCGTGGAACCTGGGCCAACACAAAAGTGGACGTAGGAACATTAAGATTCCGTCCAAGAGGTTCTGGTGCCGACAGGCGCCGAGCGAGTCCTTCTGGAACAGAGAGCAGCAGCGACTAGACTTCATACATAACCCCATCTTCAAGTCAGCGCTCTCCAACAACTCCCTCATCATGCCCGAATGGCTGAACGACACACGGCCCGTGAATGTCTGTGAGCCGGACCAAAGCGTCCCCATGCAAGTGTCGGATTATAACATCCTTCCGCAGCGCTTCCAGGACTTCCTGTTGCACATGCATTGCCGGAGCTACCCAATGCGGCTCAATCAGCGCCATGTGTGTGACAGGAATCCTTACATCTTGTTGGCCATTAAGTCAATGACTCCCCACTTTGACAGAAGGCAGGCCATTCGTCAGTCATGGGGACGGGCGGGTACCTTGGCCAATCGGGAGGTGGCGACAGTGTTCTTGCTGGGCAACACCACATCGGTGGACCACTTCCCAGACCTGTCTGAGATGGTGGCGCACGAGGCAGGCCTTCACAGAGACATCCTCCAGTGGGACTACAGAGACACCTTCTTTAACCTCACACTCAAGGAAGTGCTATTCCTGGAGTGGTTCACTCACCATTGCCCCAAAGCCCAGTACATCCTTAAGGGTGACGACGATGTCTTTGTCAATATGATGCAAGTCGTCCAGTTCCTAGATGGTTTGCCCCCAGTCAGGGCCAGGGATCTGTTTGTGGGTGATGTCATCGACAATGCCGGACCCCACCGAGAACCTAAAGTCAAGTACTTTATTCCAGAGAGTGTGTTTGTTGGGGTGTACCCTCCCTATGCGGGAGGGGGTGGGTATCTATACTCTGGGGATCTGGCTCTCCGTCTTCACAACATATCTCAGCAGGTCGCTCTGTACCCTATTGATGATGTTTATACGGGCATGTGTCTGAAAAAACTAGGCCTGGCACCAGACAAGCACAAGGGCTTTAGGACATTTGACATTGAGGAGAAGTATAGGGACAAGCCATGCATCTACAAGAACTTAATGCTGGTCCACAGTAGGACACCACAGGAAATGATCGCAATCTGGTCCTGGGTGGTAGATTCAGCCCAGCCGTGCCAGTGAGGTAATAATTTATGTGAGTGAACTACATGTGTGGCTGTGAAATTAAGTCCTGTCAGTCAGCACACCTTTTGTACTGTGAATTGCCTGCATCACTTGGAACGACACTTGTTAGTTCTTGCAATTGAATGTAAGTATATTTATGTAAAGGGGATGTCCCTATACCAACAATGAATGTAATTACATTCCAGTATTTAGCTTAGACATCGAAAGGTCAAAAGAGGATTATTTTCAACTTTAACTAAGTAACGTTATGTGTGCTTTAAGTGAGAGTAGTACACCTTTGTATGGGTGTGCATCTGTGAATGTATGTGTTTGAAGAGCTTATGGATATGCAGACATTTTTCTGTGGATAAACAAAGCTCAATAAACTGGAGGTTAATAGATTACAGTAGTTTCCATCGCCTGTAGATTCAGTTCTGTCCTCCTAATTATTAGCAACACATTTATTTTGTTGAATGTTGAATGAGGACTGCAGGATATCTGTTGCTAGTGGAAGTAAGTAGAGGCATAGATTTACTTAAACGTAAAATGTGTTTGAGCAGATGGAGATATGATACGTTTCTTTCAGCTTCAGTATTCCATTACCCCTTATTATTGAACCGCTTGAACAATTTCCACTATACTTTACTATTATATAATTAAATGTGTGTGTGTGTGTTGTTTCTGTAATTATTTGGTCTTCCAATTAAATGCTATTAATTGGCATACGAAGGTGTGGTCCTCCAGGATATTGTACATTTAAGATGAAAACAAACTGAGTAGTAGCACATTAGATTATTAAAAACAAATATATTGTAACGTTGCATTTGGCAATTAATCACGTCATTTAATTGTTGCATAATGTCTACTGGCCACCTAAAATCCGTAAATAAGGACTCTATTTATAATGTGCAACAGTGACATCTGCTGTTCATATTTATACCAAAGTCAATCAGCTAAATAATGTATTTCACCTGCTCATTGCTCTCTTCTGTCGTAAAAGAAAACCGTACTCCACCGAGGGAAAGCTGTACGTTTGCTTTACATTAACTTGATGGTTTTGAAATATTAGAACATATAGAAAGTGAACGTGAATTTAAAATGCCACGGAATCACCAACTGTTGGAAACTGTACTTATATTTTTACTGATATTTGCGGAATACTGCGACTCACAGGTAAGGAAATGCTAAGATTCACGTTAAGTTTACATTTTTGTTGAACTGGCTGTAGTTCTGAGGGGCGTCTTGCTCTCTTAGATAAACGGAAATAAAGACAACATGGACCAAGGTAAGATCAAACTTTTCTTTTATTTTTTTGGTTTTTATGTCCAACAGATAATGGGTCTATTAAAAAATGAATAATAAGAGTTCATAACCACTTAAGCTACCCCTTGAGAAGCCTACTCCGGTCATTTAAAAACATGTTTAAATTAAAGGCTATATATATATATATATATTTATATATATATTTATATTTCTTTCAGATTATAGATAGTTTGAGTGGTAGGCTTAATTGACTCACAGCTTGTTTTCTGTCTGGGAAAACAGGCTCTCAGACAATTTTTATATTATAATTATATAAAGGAAACCACACTAAATAAGGACGGTTTTACCAAGCCAACATGTCTGAGGCCTTGGGCAATAGTTTAGCCTGGCCGGTTCAGTTAAATATTTCTCCTCCTAGAGTTACTGAGTGACAGGCTGAGGACCACTGTGATATGTCAATTACCATGTTTTCTTAGAGAGACGCAGGAACGATGCCGGCAGTGCCTTTTTTGCACTGCGGAGTTGCCACCAGGTGATGCACAGTGACGCCGGTGAGTTCTTCTCTCCCGAGTACCTGTGCTCCAACCCTCCGCTCTGGTGCAACTGGACCATTCACGTGTCTCCCGGCAAGCGGGTCCATCTCTCCCTGGAGGACATGACCCCGGAGGACACCTGCCACCTCAAACAGGACCAGATCCACGTTGACGAGCCCTCAGGCTATTACGGCGGTCACAAGGTCCTGCAGAAGTGCTGGCACGAAGCTAGGTACACCTCCGCGTCCAACATCCTCTATGTGGTGCTGCTCATAGGGGGCTACCCCGATGCTCCATACAGGGGCTTCTATGGGCGTTACCAGGCGTTCGGCCCACCAGTGGCGTACAGCCCTGTACGCCATGATGTCCCAGAGCAGGAGGGAGCCCTGCTGGGGGAACCCACGTCAGTGGAGGAGCATGTTGCTAGGTGGAGTGACGCACACTTGACCCCCGCTGTGGACGGGGAGGCAATGGGAAGGCACATTCGGCCCCCGCCAGCATATGACGATGGCCACGTTTCTGATGATTACGAGCAGCCCTCAGACACATCCGTGGAGCTGCCGTGGGACGAGGACATGTACCAGGCTGTTCCGGAAGAAGAGGGCCATCAGACCCGTCCCATTCAGACTGACTTCTACAACATGTCCCATTTCCCTGCGTATTCCGCAGAGTGGAATTTCCGCTCTGGTCGTGAGGCTTCAAAAGCCCAATCAGAAGCACCCCCTTCACCCAGCCCGACATCAGTGCCACAGGAGCACCTGGCTTCTCATGTTGCCTCAACTCCTGTAGAGAGCACAGCACCATCTGGAGACACTGTGGTGGTACTGCACAAGTCTTCAGGCCCACATGTGCCTGGTGTTGTTTCTGATGCAGAGGATACACCCGCCCACCCCAGAGTAGTGGAACCAATGCCTTACCACACAGAGAACGGTAGGTCGATATAACCTTCTGTGCAGACTTTAATATTCTCATACCTCTCAATTTATGACCTAATATGGCCATAAACTAGTGACGTTGTAGATCTCTCTTGATTTAAATGAATGGGTTGTTATGAAATGTGTGTGTTCGGTTAGAAGCCTGACAGTGATCCATGCATTAGAATCAGGTGTGTTTGAGCAGGGAGACATCTACAACACACCAGACAGTGGCTCTACAATAAATAGAATACCTTGCTGTAGCCTGTAATTGTGCATATGCTATGGTTGTTTGATTATCTCTGGCTTCCTAGGACATATGAGAAATCATACAGAATTTCCCCATCTGCCTGGTGGTGAGTGTGTTCTAGTAGTCTGCAGTATTCCAGTGTGCCTTGTGTTCAGCCTTTTGTTCCATTACAGTGCCTGCCATTTCCAATATTTAGATCACCTGTTTGAAGTCGCTGTGGAGTTGAACTTTTCACAGAATCCAGAAGGCCAATGGGAAGATGTGGCGAGGTCATTGCTGGTGTCCTTAAAGGCCTTGGTATGCCACTATGACTTAGTACTGATTACTGATGTGTTGGGCAGCACTTCAGCGTTGGAAGTGATCTTTAACCACAGAATACACACAGCGAAGAAACGTGTGCACTTTAATATTTTAGAAGGCTCACTAATGCTTCCATTCACTTGATTAGATCATTGAGCAGTTGGAGCCTCTTCATATGCCAAAATCACTGTCCTCCAAACGAATAAAAAGGTATGTTTATGAAAATGCTGCCACTACAGTGACGAATGGCATGCTCTATTAACAGTTTAACGTAGGTTAGGGTGGATCCCTCACTGTGTGTGTGTGTAGGCTAAACACAGGAGTCTTGTACATTCTGTGGCTGCATATTGGCGGGAGGTCTGAGGGCCCCCAGACCCACAGTACCTTCCAGTCTGTCCACTCTGTACTACAAACCATGATAGAAACGGCCATCCTCCGTGGGCATGGCAGCTGGAAGGCAGCCATCATCTCTGTGTCCACCGCAGGTAGCACACCTAGTATTTATAGCAGACACGATTCAGCCACCTGAGAGAATGAGTGTTAGAACTGCTGCTGTATGCCGCCTCCAATTAACAGTTTCCATGACTACATTCAAGCTATTTGGCCACACTACTGAACAAGATTGAAATGGTCCCACAATGCAATGCAACTTGACATCACTGATGCCTGCATGTATGCATTGGGTCTATGATGCCGACTGTGTGTGGGGGAGGGGTACATACAGTACTTCAATTTGTTCCCCCAATGCTCCCTGTCTGTCTCCATTAGATGTGAATGAGTGTGGCACCCAGCTGGTGCTGTGTGACATTAACGCAGACTGTGTGAACCGCTATGGGTCCTATTCGTGCCACTGCCTGCCTGGCTTCCAGGACATGTCACGCCTTGGTTCAGGAGGAACACTGTGTGTGGATGTGAAGGCCTCGGGTACGTCTCAGCCTCCCTGGAAACGACCCAACCACCCTTCTCTTTATCAGCCACTAGGTGGCAGACTGTGATGTAATGAGTGAGCAGGTTCATTGTTTTGCTTGGTGTGCCTTCTCTTCTCCCCCTGCAGATGTCCTAAGATAATGTAAATTGTGATGAACTACTTCACGAGACTAACAATGAATGTATGGTTTTCCTGATGCAGCGTTTGATAACTCTTATAGGGCCATGTCATTGTGTGGTTGTCCTCTCCAGGCTGTAGATCTGGGCCATCGGCTGATCTTATCAAAGGCGTCTACGTGGTGTTCTTCCTGCTCAGCTCACTGATCCTGGTGCTGCTTGTCACACTGGCTGTAATGTACCGTGTTCACCACCGGGGGGCGTTCCTCGTTCGCTGTAACAGTGACAGCCTTGGCAGCGGGCCGCACTTCAAAGACAAAGGCTCAGTCAAGGGGGACTCCGCGGTGTGCCCTCCGCCCCCGCCTATACGACGGCCCAAAGAAGGCTGGTCCCACCCAAAGGAATGCTGCCCGGCAGTGGACCTGCCTCTGCTGCGCTTCAGTCCCGTCAGGCCGCTGGATGGCTACATAGAGCCACAGGAGAGGGGCCAGATGTGATTTGTTTCTTTAATGTATAATATTTCTTTCTAGTTTGGTTAGCCTATCTTTATCCCATAATGTCCTATAACTGCCAGTGTATAGGATCACACAGCTGCTGTTGTATAATAAACACACTTTATTTCTTTCATGTGATTTCTTTGCTATTCCTTGAATGTAATTAATTGTTATACACCTAATGTTCTAAAGGACACTAGCACTTGCTTTTGCCCTGTGCCATAGTAATTGAATATGTTAAACATGAAATTGCAGTTCTATTTACTATGAAATTATTTCCATACATAATTAGACTGACATACGTAATATGTGCCATTTAGATTTTGTTCGAAGACATTTGGCTACACTGAATAGGAAATGTGGCAGCTGTCAGCATTAGACTTCATATTGTTTAAATGAGACAAACGGATCTTTAGTATCTTCGGAAGTCTGCTTATGTTTATTTGAAAATGAACATTGTACAATAATTCAACATTAGCATGGAATGTGGATGTACCCGAGTTAGCCACAGGCTAGTTTCCAGCGGCAGTCCCTTTGCCAGATATACTTGGCATCCTAAAAATAAAGAATAATGCAGTACATAAAAATAATACAGTGCAGTGCACTACAGTAGTTAACATTATAGAATACTTAAAATATACATTATGGTAAAAATGTATACAATCTAGTAAACAAAATAAATTGTAAAAAAAATGAAGTGTTGAATTTGAATATTTGCAGGCATTAAAATATATACAATAAGTATATTACAGGCTGCTAACATATTAGAATTTAATATAGAGACTGAAACAATTAAAAGTCAGTGGTACATCAGGTACATCTCGTAATCACAAACCCTGTTCAAACAACCATGAACAGGGTTTGTTCCCTTTTTTGGGAAAGTGGGAAACTGCATAATTGTGGTTGGTTTAGATTGCGGTCTATCGTTTATTCTTACAATAGAATGCTGTTTACAACTTCTGTTTCGGCACTTTAAAACATGACAAATGTTTTGTCTCTTCTGGCAAAAATATATAAAGGCATGTCTGACAGACAGCTATGGGTAGAGGCCACGGGTTACTGCTGGGCTAAGTGACAGGGTGGCCTACTCAGTCCAAAACTCAGTAATAGGCTTATACAGCTAATCCCACGTGTGCTGTCACATGGAAGTCTGCTGACCTTACTGTTTTGTTGCAGGCCACTTGTTCCTCAGCCCAAATCTCACATTGTACACCTGTCCTGAGCTACAATGTATTGCAACTGCTCATACCAACCAAACAAACCTGTTGAAATCAACGCGTATCAAGTTAATGAAGATGTATAACTGTACTGGCTTTAAATTGTTAGCCCAAAATATACAGAACAGAACTGCATATCACCTGTCAATTTAAAACCTAGTTTTAAACCTGTGAAAGCTATTTGCTTACAAAGATTAGAGCTTTATAAGACAGTATGCCGTAGGCCTGGTTGTGGTTTATCCAGGGTTGGGAAGTAAGTGATTAAATGTAATCAGTTACATGTAATTAACTACAAAAAGACAGTAATTAGTCCATTACAGCTACCAGCTAAAATATATAATTTTAAATTAGATGATTACTTCTAGGACTACATTCAAATGTAAAAGGGAAATTTGTAGAATAACAATGCGTGAAACAATCATCTTTTCACTTGTACATCTTTAATTAACATCAATAAATAATCAAAAATAAGTCCTACTTTAATCTGATCCCCTGAGCAAAAACAAAATACAACGATTTGGCGCGCCAATGCAGTACATTTCTTTGGATGGCATTTCAAAGAACACTGATTAGGCGTGAAGAAATCTAAACGTAATAGAAAATATTCATATTATATTATTAAATTGAGGTAATCCAAAAATTACATTACATAATTTTAGTCTGGTAACTGTACAGATTACATTTAAAAAGTAACCTACCTAACCCTGGGTTTATCCCATATATTTAAACTAAAATGACAAGCAACAATGGTTGCAAGGTCTTAGAATATGTATTGTTTATACAGTAGTTATTTCTACTCATCTGCTTCTATAATACACATAGTGGCAAGCACAAGATGCGATCATGCCCAGAATCACAGGGCTGCATGTGCTGGCCTGAGGTCATGCTGCCTAGCCCATGCTGTGGTGTGTGTTGTTGGCAGGTACCGCTCCTTCACATGTCTGACTTCCCTAAACCCATACCGCCTTTTACCCACAATCCCCCTCTCCTGAGTGCTCAGCCTGCCTGTAAGCACTAATGTGGTTACTGTATGCTATTCTAGGCAGGTGTCACAGTCAATCTGCCATTACCATCCTGTTTAACTGGCATATAATAGCTACAGTACGGTGTAGAAGTTCAAGTAAATTTGAGATTTAGAGTAGTTTGCATTACTCTAGTAGTATTTTCACTTTCACTGCACTGGCCCGCATGCTGTCACATACTGTATGGCAGTTTGGTTTGGATGTGACCACTTCTCACTATCAAAAAAATACAGAGAAAATATAAAAATGTCAAGTGAATTGCATACGTGCATAAGCATTAGGCTTCATTCCTCATTAGGCCTATTTGAGTGAATTAAAATGGCCTGTAGAGACCTACTGTTTTAGATTTTTTGCATGTGTGACCTCAGGAAGACGAGGTGGTGCGAAGAATGTTGTTCTGTCCTAACAAAAACTGAAGAAACCGCTGACCATGCATCTCCCAACCAGGATGAGCTCAGCGATAATCCCATCGGTGTTTATTAACCCGATATGAGTGTTGTGGCAAAATAATATCAGTCGTCTTTGCTTTTCCTTCTCGTGGCACATTGTATTGGAATTGCACCCTGCAATTTTATTTTTCTATTAGCGGAGGTGTGTGAAGTGTGATTGGGCCGCAGGCTGCCAGATAGTGGCCGAGGTGCTGCCATGTGGACTGGCCGCACTGATAAGGGCCGGTCAGCAGATCCTCCACACTACACTAAGTCCTGCCACAGACGGTGCGCTCTGAACCATGATTGCATCTAGATAGGAAAGGCTGCATGACCATGCACCCCGCTGCCCTCAAGCCCCTCATAAAGCAAGGACTGGATGCACTGCACGCCTCTTACCTTGTGCTACATCTGAGCCTAATGTTGATGCTATATTCATAGCAGTAATACATTTAGCAACACACTGTCCTAACCAAGCACCAAAGGTTCAAGGCTTTAGACTTTAGTTCAACAGGTGCCAGGTTTAAATCCAACACTCTAAAATAATTGTGTGTGAAATTACTCCTTATGCTGTATGAAAAGACTAGTTATAGGAACCAGGAGCAGAGGGATGGGGACGTTAACCTGACACGCCAGATATCTGTGTCTGTTAGCCACATCCATCTGGGGAGCCGTCCATTGAAACTGTTTTAAAAGGGCAGAAACATATTTTCCATTGAGAAAAGCATTTGCTCTTCTAACACATTATAATTAAACTGATGCTATGCTTGTATCACCTACAGTATATTAACTTCAGTAGGACCTGCCATTGTTGTTAACAAGTTGTTTTCAAGTCGCCATCATCACACCTAAACCACACCCGTAGCTAACAGTACGACGTTGATTGGCAACACACTAGGTTTACCGGCCTGAAACAACGATTTCCAAGTCCAATTGAAGCTCTTGAAATCAGCTGGATGGTCTCACTAAGTTATAGAGGCACAGGCAGGCAGTAGTAAAATGAATGCTCTACTGTCTGTCAGGTACAGCCAGGCAGGGGTTAAAATCCAGGTAATCTGTGAACCACAGCCAAAAGCACAGGAGGACAAGGCATAGGCAATATCCAGTAGGCAGGCCATAGACACACAAATGCAAGTACGCTTGGCTGGAGTGAAAACAACAACTGGGAGGAGACGAACAGGAAACCCAGGCACATGGAAAGAAAACATTTAAACTAATCAGAGGTAAACAAAAAACTATTACTAAGATAAAGAGACTTTGTGGGATAGAGACAGTATAGGTTATATACAAACGAAACAGATATCAACTGTTAAATGATATCCACTGTTAAATTATAGGCTAATTGAATTGCAATAATATGTGGAGTTCTGTTTTGCCCATGTATTTACTGTGCTCAGAAGTTAACAAACAAATTCCAGCAGCCTTTGGTTGTAATAAGCAATCCATATTTTACCTTGCGGGCTCTTATAACATTAGAATAACCTTTACTTTCCAGTATTTTTTCCACACAGACAGTATATCACATTGTAATTCCTATATCCTTATCATATTGTATAAGCTGCCACAGTGTAAAGTCAGCAGTGATGAAAAGTCTAATGAAGACATTTCAATGACACTGTTTCACAGGGACAACATTTTAAGAGTTTTGAGTTTGTTATAGTAAATGTACGTACTCTAGGTAAATGTCAAACATTTGACAAATTATTGTGCACAATAATTTTATCAGAAAAGTAACACAACTAATCATATTCAAATTAAAGTCAAGGAATAACGCTGGACTCAAACTGTTTCTAAACAGTGAACTTGATAGTACAGAACCAAGACTGCTCCCCGAGGACCAGCAATGGGCAACAAGCTTTCAATCTTGACGTTTTCTATCTCATTCTTTAGCCTACATGCGGTCACAGCAGAGCAGTATTGGGTATTGTAGGTGCCTGGCCAGCTGCTCAGCCTGTTCATTCCAGGACCTATGCCCTGGAACACTATGCTGTCAGGTGCAGTTTGGTGACTGGAGCAGAGCCGATTGTGCAGTGCAGTCTGACAGTCATCTCTAAGCCAGCCTTCATTGAGATTGCCTGCTTGAATGCCTGGACAGCCACCTAGTAAACCAATGATGCTCCTTGTGTTTATCACTGAGGGGAGAGACAATGTATTGAAACAAGCAAGAACGACAGATGTTTACATTTGTTCCACTTTTGATATAACTGGCATTGTTCATTAAAATGTGACTTACTTTTCAAACCTAATTGACTATTCAGTACTACACAACAAAAACATAACATAACAAAAGCATAACACGTTTATTTTGGCTTCCAAGACAGCATGTTCTCTCACAAAAGAAAATCCAAACACATGCTGCACATGCACACACATGCACACATACATACTTTATTTGAGTTAATGTGGAATATACTGTACATGTGTCTTTTGGATTGGATTCAATAAAATGCTTCAAGTGTCAGGCAGATGTATTGTATATACAGTAAGTTACATTTATGTTGCATAATGTTATAAAGCATTGGTAGAGTTGGACCAGTCTGATGATGACGATGAAACAGAGCAGCTTACTTGGCATTTTGTAGATTCAACAATCAAGAAGACAACCTTTAAAATAGAGGTCAGTCATGTTGTAAGTGTGCTGTGTTAGAGGGCACATACACCATCACAGATGATTGGTGGGTCTACAGCGAGACCCCAACAGTGGGCCACATCACCAACCATGGCATCACAGAGGAAATGTTCATGCGTGCGTATATGTGTGTGTGTGTGTGTGTGTGTGTGTGTGTGTGTGCGTGTGTGTGTGTGTGTGCGTGTGTGTGTGTGTGAACTCTTGCTTTATTGCTTCAGTGAGGGGGAAATCAAATGACAGCATATCTGTTACAAATGCACTTTTGTTAAATTATTGATGCATACATATATATAATGCAAATAATGTACAGCATAATGTACAGCATGTGATTGCTAACTCTACTGTTCTATGGAATACATGTTGTTTGTCAGCAGGGGGCAGTACCAAACCTTTACCCAATCTATTTTTTATTAATCATTCAGGAGGATAATAGAAGAAATATGTATAGTCATATCCTTGTAATAAAAGAAGATTGTCCTTATCCATTCAACACACTGTCACAACCCAGAGCCTTAATCCTGCAAAGTGACGGACAGTTGCATCCTGGGAAAAGAGGTGCATGCTATTGTTTGAGTGAGTCAAATCTGTTAAGATGGAATTCTTTTGTTAGCATTTGCATATTGGGAAGTATGCATTTACTGAAGGATCAAATCCTCCTTGTGTGATGTGAGTCATTTTTAGTATCATTTGTGAAGTATCTACATGCATTATTAGCGCTGCATAATACCTCCATATAATACGGCAGCATAATCTTGCAGATAAGGATTTTCTAAAGTGTAGCATTACAGCCAGATGAAACACAGCAATTCTAAGTAGACTCAAAGAGGCTCAAATGTCATCACAAATGTCAAGTGCCTCTGCAGTGTCAGGATACAGGGATGCCTTTTTATCATTGTCATCAGCAATATTATTCCATTAAATGTATCTGCTAGCAAGCCTGTGATGGGCCTTTAGCATACGGCCCAGTAATGACCTCTCATAACCCTTTCTTTGGCTTTCCTGAGCTTTGTAAATTCCTAAAATAAATCATGTAATTCAGTTTGTTGGCTATCCTCAAACTATTGTTAGATAGAGGAACCAAGGCACTCATAAGAACACAGCTATTAATTCATACTTTTAACGAATTAATACTTTTTTAAAGCTTAGTGAAAGTGTTTGTTTAAGTTGCACAGACAGACATTGTGTTTGCATCATAGCAAATCAACTGCTTCGACAATTCCGTACAGTGAGGCTGCAAAAACACCCTATCAAAAATAAGCACAAACACATACATTTAAGCACACCTTCAAAAGTTGGAATTATTTTTTTTTATTTGAGTTATTTCAAAAATATTTGCAACCTTATTTAAGTTTGTAATTTTGCATTAAAATTTAAAATCTAATAATATTTGAACTTTAGCAGTGTATCTAAATTGGGCCATATCAGCATACCTATTTTACTTTTTGAAGCACTTTCAAATTATTTTACGTAAAGTGGAGAATTTATTTATACTAATTTCCCGAAGATCTGTTTGTTTGCTTTAATTCTAGGCTGCATTAAGAATGACACTTCACAGCATCACTCGGTATAGATAATTTACTGCAAATGTCTCTCCATCTCTCATTCCAAATTGTCTCTTTGTCCTGAAGCATATTTCACCACATTGCACCACATTGCATCTCTGTTTTCTGGTTGCTTCCACATATGGAGATAAAGACATTCACGCATCTGTTCTGTGTGTTTGCTTTGTTCCTGCCTACTGTGTATCTGGCCGTTGGCTTCTGCTGGTGAAGGACTCATGAAGAGAGAAAACAAGCCCCTGGAGATGAGGAGGAGGAAAACAAGAGGAAAAAGAAACATGGCCCCGCAGTAAGCTGCGATTAAAACGAAAACAATTGCAGAGATTATAAGTATGGGAGGAAAGCAAACAAAAGTCTGACAGTGAAGGCCTTCTGTTTGTGGGGGAAAAAGGTTTGGTGAGAACCACTTCGGTCGACTGCCAGTTTATGGATGCCTCTCTTTAGAATTTGTTTAGTTGGAAGTGGTTGATTGTAAAAGGCACCATCGGATTTTACTGCTGGAAACGGAAACTGCTCGTGTTGACAGGACTAGTGTCAATTTGGCAGAGCATTAAAACAGTGCAATGAGTGCATAGCCCTCATTGCAATACTTGCTAGCTGTGAGACAGAAACCCTACTGTTTCTCTGTTAAGGCTACTGAATACGTGTACAGGACAGACCGCAACATGCATTCACGTAATACATCAATACATAGGTCGGCTGGTTTTTGTAGCTCTGTTGTTAATAAATTCTATATACTATGCTATTGAATCAGTCAATATTGTCAGTTGGCACTCAAACAATAATCAGACAGCAATATCATATCTACCGTTACCCTTGTGGTTGAAGAGATCAGAGGTCATAATCCCCCTCTCTCTGCTCTCTGCCCCTTCACTTCCCCGGAACTCATAGGCTCACATATTCTCTACCCCTCCCCACATACTGTACATGTATATTACATATTTACATACTGTACATATTGTACATACAGTTGTTGTTTTAAACATACAGTGAGCTGAATATGTTATAATGGAAACTAGTAATGTATCCATCCATCCATCCATCCATCTTCATCCGCTTATCCGGAGTCGGGTCGCGGGGGCAGCAGCTTCAGCAAGGGAC
>JAODTR010005154.1:913-11580 GCA_025399935.1 Amblyopsis rosae | reverse complement strand
CCCCCCCCCCCCCCCCCCCCCCCTTATTTTATGATGCTGCTGTGCTTACTGTTAATTGAACATTGTTGTTACTATGGTTACTGTTAGTTGACCACTGTTGACCTGTCGTTACTATGGTTACCGTTAGTTGACCACTGTCACAGTGAAGTTACTAGCCACTCCTGACTTCAGTAGATACGGCAGATACAGTAGATGCAGTAGATTCTCACACTCCGATGACTCTTTGAGGTATTCGCCCGGAAGATACGTTGGGCGATTGCTTAGTAAGACAACTATGTGAAGAAAACAAACATTTTCTTTCTATGTGGTCCAAATCCGTGTCAATTATTGGTTCTCGGCATCGCCTGGGAGCTCATCATAATACGAATATACCAAATAATAAATAAATCTAAAATATTAAGCTGAGGCTTTGCAAAACCCATGTGAATAGCCTACATGTGAAACAGTTTCACCACTGTTTAACAATTGGTTGCTAGGCCACAGCCATTTGTTGTCACCGAGTTTTCAAGCCACTGCCGGAAATGACGTCACGCCGACCATACGAATACATGTTCTACGCTTAAGAGGATGGCGGTGGCTGGGATAGTCCAGACCCAATGGACGCTGAGCGGTCCTAATCGTGACGAGCAGCTGGTAGATGCGCAGGAAAGCCATTTCTCACGCTCCGACACCTCAAGGGGCGCTCTAGGGTTTTAACCTGCCTTATAAAGGCTCCGCTCCCTACGTGAGTGACCGAGGTTCGATTCCCGGAGGGGGATGGACGATCTTCGTCACACCAGGAGGACACATCCTCAGACCTGGCCATAACTAGGACCAGGACACATCCTCCTGTGGAATCTGTCTATTACATTTTACGGACAACTTTGAATTTACTAACGACAAAATGTATATCATTCATACAATGTGCAGTAAACAAGAACTAACCCAATGTGATACCTTTAGTTAAATGTATACTATTTCCTGTTGCCCTGTAGACACCTACTGCATCCTAACCCTCCTAGAAGGGTGTGTTCCCCCCTCTGGTCCCTTCCCAAGGCTCCTTCCCTGTTTTACAAATGGGGTTTTTAATGGAAGTTGTACCTTGCAGGTTAAGGGGGTGCTGTTAATTTCCATGTGAAATGTGTGCTGTACAGCCCTTTGAGAGTGAAGGGCTATAAGCCTATGAATAAACTTGACACGACTTAGCTTGCATTGAACTGGTATTTATTTAAAATGGGTTTAACTGGATGCTCAGTCCTCCGTATGCATACTATAGCCTATTTGCTTTTATTGATTATCAGCGTATCAACTTCAACTTTTGATAAATGTGATCTACCACTCATATCTGCAACCATGCGAAGCCTAACCCATATTATTTTATCACTAATATTAACTTTACATGCACAATGCTGAGGGAAAGTCACTCACTATGTTGCTTGTGTGTGTGTGTGTGTGTGTGTATATATATAAAGACAAATAAAACTTTTCGTGGGCCACACACACATTACTGTACATTCATGTTTAAATGATCTTAGAGCTCCGTTAAAGATCCTACTTGTGTAAAAAGCGTGTACGGACTAAACAGCAAGGCTGTGCGACAGAGATGATATTTCGGTCCACAGGGAGACAGAAAGACAGCCTTGATCCGTCATGGCTGGCGAGCGGTGGTGTGTTTGAGCCGTAATGTCCTCCAGCGATGCAGGCACATGTCACCCGCAGCTGTCCTCAGGGACCAGACACGCCGGAAGGGCCTCTGTCGTCAATCAGCGCATAATCGGAGAAGGCGCGCTGTCAATGACAAACTGGAAATAAACAAGGCTGAGAGAGGATGCAGCCCACCACCCCACCGACACCCAGCCAGCCAGGTAATCACTGAGCCGGACAAGAGTAATTCTCACTTCATTACACATTAAAGGTATAGTCAGCTATTTATTGCAAGCCAACTGTAAGTTTTGAATGAACTTTTTGTCAAATTCACCAAATATCTCCTCACATTCCACTATCTAAAATCTGGTACTCCTACACAGAGCTAACCTGACAAGACCAGATAAGGAGCCGTCCATTGAAACGGATTCAAGAGGGCATGCGCTTTCAAATAAACACTTTGCATGTGATTGGACGAACCTATCGTCGTCCACTCTAGAAAAGTCGGGAGAAAAGTGAAAACACATTTTCCATTAAGAAAAGCCTTTGCTCTTCTAATAAATTCTAATAAAACCGATAAATTTTTTTCGACTTGAGTTGTATTCATGTTCTCCTATGTCACACCTAAACCACGACGCTGATTGGCAACACACAAGGTTTACCGGCCTGAATCATATCGATATCCAAGCTCTCCATCCTGATCTTGCGAGCTTCAGTTTCACTTCACCGCGACTAGGCTAACACGGCCCTGGCTCCGTAATTAAGAATCAACAAAATGGCTGACACCGCTCACAACAACACCTGTGGCTTCACAATGCATTTCAAAGTGTGGGGGGCGGAGCTTCTGAGGGAGTTTGTCTTGATTTGAGCTCAAAGTCAGCAAGCGTTCTTGAGGCTAACCCTGCCTTTAATATGGCAGCACACAAGTGATACTGTACAGTGGAGTAATGTTGTCCTGAGCAGAAAATGACACCACAAATAAATACATGTTTTTTTGTGGTTATCATAACAGGCCCAGCCGTGTGTGTGTGTGTGCATGTGTGTGTGCATGTGTGCGTATGTGTGCGTGTGTGTGTACACCTTGTAAGCTTGACAGCACTTTCTGGAAGGTCTATATTCATTGGCCGTTAGCAATGTCACTCTGTCTGTATCTGTAACTCTGACACTAGTGCAGTGCTTTATTTGCTCCATGTATTTTAAGCAGTAACCGGAGCCCACTCATTTAACAACAAGACTGCAAACAGCCAGAGTCGTGTCGATAAATTTCCAAACATATCTCTCAGTGTAAGTTTAATGTTCAACTTGATCATCGTGCATGTCAATCAAAATACCTCTCCTGTCAAGTAGGCGGGTTTTGAGAGCCAGTGCTGTTTCCCAGAGACTAACCCACCTATCCACAACTAAACAGGGGTGAAGAGATGCTGGCAGCTCCTGGGGTGTGGCCTGAGCTATCCCCAGAATAGTGTCATTGATGATCTGTGTTACTGAGTCTTTCACCCCAACTTACTATACTGTCAAGCATTACAAGGGGCTTACAGGCAGGCCAACCCCGGGGTTCCGGGGGGCAAGACCACCTGGCTGAGAATCAATAAATGTCCATAAAGTCACACAAGGAATGGCAGTTAATGTTAGGTGACAAATTAACCTTTACATCAATTACCCTTAATAGCAGCTTTGATCTTAATGTAGCTAGAATCAACCGACCAGTCATGCTAATTCTTACATTACATCTGTAGTGGTCATACTAGCGTGAGATGACGGCCCGGCTCCCGTTTGTAGACGGTAACATGCGAGAACTCAAGTGATTAACTGATGGATGAGAGATGACACACCATGACAGACAGCCTGAGAGAGTGAGCGGTCAGGAGGAACGACAGATGATAAAAGACGCATTAAGCTAAACTAGCGGTCGCTTGCGACCTTCAGTGACTCTTCCTCCTGCAGAACCAGCTGGTGATATTTAGTCATTACCGCGGTGGGGACGGGGCTGCGATTCACCCACGCCCGTGAAGGTTTACCGGTGTGTGTGTGTGTGTGTGTGTGTGTGTGTGTGTGTGTGTGCGTGTGTGTGTGTGTGTTTGTGCGTGCGTACGCATGTGTGTGTGCGCGCACGTGTGCACCGGTCTGCTTGATGCATTATGACCTTGTGCTTCTCCAACAGGGACACAATATTTTATATTAGTATAATCATTATAATCATCATCATCATTATTATTATTATTATTATTATTATTATTATTATTATTATTCATGTTAAAAACAACCATATTATTTTCTAAATGTTTCACTTCAAGCCGAATGTCTATTCTGACAGTTCCGACTTTTAACCAAATAAAAATGGATATGATGCAATACTGTATATTACATATAATTGCCAGAAAAACATGGTCAACATGTAGACTTCATACCAATTGTCAGGATTTGCTGAGACATCTCAAAAAATGTGATAACATGTAGTAATTAAACTTTATTAATGTTGACAGCAACAAAATTAAGAAAATTTGCTGAAATTCAATGATTTTACCCAAAAAATTACCCGACTTTCAATGTCTGGAAAACACTTTTTAAAATTCCACGGTATTCCAGAAAAAAATGACCAGTGAAAACCCTGTTTTATCTGTCCATAATATAGTTGTAATATCTAAAAATGTGAGTTTTGTATTTCCTTCAGGTTGTTTTCTTTATATCCAGTAAATATTTTAATTGTTATTATCTTGCAAGACTCCATATGCATTTTGCCACTAAATAGAAGCTATGAGAACATTATATTTGGTGTGGATGTGTTGGAATGTACAGTAACTCGCTGTGATTCCCATAGGGATCAATATTGTTTTATCTTGGGTCGGACCGGCGTGAGGGGGACTGTTGAACACGATGTCAGCCGTGGAACTAATCCACAGCAGAGGGGTCACTGACCTTGGACTTGACAAGCTGCAGTGTGCCAATTGCATTATGTTGGTCAAATGTAACGCTTAAATAATAAAAAGAAAAAATTAAAGTTCCCCTCCAAATATATTATTCAGCCACGAGGTGGATAAGAAGAGATAAGATGAACAGAAACGCATAACCTTAAAATACATGCCACATTAAGTAATTAATCTGTCCGTACCCACTGATGCATCATGGGAGATATGTCAGCTGCCAGAACTAACTTTATTATTACTACAGCAGGGCACGTAAATATGTGTACTGTGTAGAGAGAGAGAGAGAGACCTTCAACCAAGCCTTTATTGGCAGAGAGAGGGAGAGAGAGAGAGAGAGAGACAGAGTGAAAGAGGGAACCAGTGAGAGAGAGAGAGAGAGAGAGAGAGAGAGAGAGACAGATAGAGAGAACGACCTCGTGCGACAACTTCTGCTGAGCAGATGGCGCCTTTCTTTACAAATTAGCTGTCATCAAAGCGCAGGCCGAGACAACACACTGCTAATTTTATAAACCGCTGTACCCAGAATTAACAAGGAGAGCCTTTAGAGGTGTATCGCCCGGAGATAAATCTCTTTCTGTGATCTCTAATTTGTGTCTCGCTCCCAAACTCTGTTGGTGTTGCCATTATTTCCTATACATTCCATAACAGCCAGAGAAATGCATTAATATGTACAGGGTGTATGTCTACTATCTACAGAAAACCTTTGTAAAAGCCACATTAAACGTTTGGCAGGCTAACGCTGGGCAATCCAAGAATACAGTGTCAATCGGGCACCAGCATTATTGTAGCCGTGCCCAAACAATGCATTTTGAATTGAAAAAGTAATGGGAACATCATATTATAATATGCCCATAACCAACCCATAGCCATTGTTTGCATTACAACTGAACCAAGCCTATGGATTATGGGCTGGATTTAAAACAGATTGAGTAACATACATTTGGAGACGTTACATTCTCGGAGACTTGATAGTTGGTGCCGAATGGCTCAGCTACACTGTCTCCTGTGGGAACTGATAAACCTGGATCTCTCTTGCAGTGCCCCCTAGTGGCGAGTAGGCCGACTTCAGGAAAACATTTGTGCTAAAGCGTGGTTAAGTGTTTGGCCGCTATCTCGCCAGATAAAGATGTTCCCACCTCACTTCCCTCAAATCCCAGTTGGACGCCACTAAAGTGTGATGTGAGCGGTTTAGATGCGGTCTGGTGTCGTCATGTTTAGTAAAATATGACTGGCAGTCTATTGCTGTGTGTGTGTGTGTGTGTGTGTGTCTCTATTTGTGTCTGCAATTACGAATGCCAATCCACTGCATGTATGCGTGTGTGTAAACACGTGCGTGCGTACGATCAAACCAGAATGCATACTGTACAACAACCCTGAAGACAAACTGACAGATTAGTTAACACGCATGTAGTGTCCCAGATCAGCCTTGATTGTAATAATGGCTCTAATGGAATTTGCATTCATACTTTTTATAAAGCCGCACAAAGCAGAAACAGCCATGAATTAAAAGGTAGATGAGAGAAACGAGAGAAACTAGAGCAACGAACAAGCAGATAAGATATTGACGCGATACACAGCCGTTACCACGACAATGTCTCCCAGCTGCTGGGTTTGTTAAGAGCCATTATTCTAAATGTGGTTAGAGCACAGTACTCAACAGCCACAATGCTGTAAAAGACATTTTATCCATCTGGGAGAAAGACGCATTAACCTTAAACTGATATTTAAATGTCAAGGCATTGTGCTTGCGCGTGTGTGCGTGTGTTTGTGTGTGTGTTTATAGATTTATGTGTGGGTACATTGTATGTGTAGAATGTAATTCAATAGAGACCTACCCTTTCCATATGAGTATTCCATCTATGATATTATGCGGTCTGCGGATGAGTGATTGCCTTGGCCAGTGTTTTCATCAATTATACTCAATTACCAACCGCGCTCTGGTTACACACCGGCTTCACCTCTAAATTATTAATCTGTGCTGCCTTCCCAGAGCAGGAGTCAAGATTTCTCACCTGGCAAACAAGATGCTGTGTGTGTGTGTGTGTGTGTGTGTGTGAGAGATAGAATGACTGTCAGTCCCTCTGTAATAAACAAAGACACTGTAACACACACTAACACACACACAAGCGCACGCAGAAAAATGCGTGAAGAATTCACTGTGTGTGTGTGCGCGTGCATGCATGTGCGCACTTCTGATGACCACTGGACAGGTGTTGAAGCTTGTTAGCATGGTCTCCCCGGGCAACAGACCTCCTGCTGTTTGCCTCAGACCAAAGACAGTGAACCATGACTGTGTACACACACACACACACCTCAAACTGAGTGGTCCTGACACCACCAGTGTGTGTTTGGGGGGAGCCACGCGCACAGCCCGTTTGTCACAGGAATTGGTCCCACCCCCGGCCTGTAGAACAAAGCACCTTGTTTCTCAGAGAAAACACCAATCTGTGGGGGAAAAAACATGAAACGGTCTCGTTTCCTCTCTCTCTATTCTCTCTATTTGTGTATTTGTGTGTGTGTGTGTGTGTGTGTGCCTCTTTTATGGACATGCGATTGATACACAATGCACTCGATTGATCGTTATTATTCACAAAGCGTAGAACCTCAAACTAACGCAAAACAGGCCTGTGATTAGCGCCAATTCATTATTCATGAAGTTAAGATACTTTCTTAATCCAGGCAAACACATGAAATCAAGAAAAGGCTAAATTAATTAATTACAGCCGGTTAATTAACGGCAGATATCGCTTTTCCGTATCGATCATTATAAAATAGGAAAATCATTACCGATCCCGTATTCTAATTGGACATCGTCTGGTTACGAGCATCCCTGTGATGTAAAATGTAGGATTACCCGTAACAAGATAAAACAATGTACGGACAAGCATCTGTAAACAACACATGACTAGCTCTCTCTCCCCTCCCCCTATTTCTACCTCTCTCCTCTGCCCCCCCCCCTTCCCCCCTTCCCCAAAACCTGCTGGTGGAACATTCCTCCACATGTGAGATAGCACCACTTTTGGATGACAGAGAGTTAAAGTGTGGCATGTAATTAAAGAGCTCCCACACCTCCCTGATGGGCAGCTGATGGGTGTGTGTGTGTGGGGGGGGGGAATGGGGCTTCAGGAGTGCGTACTCAGCAGGATATACCCCTTCTGCTTACGTTGCCCCAGGATCTTACAAATTGGATCTTGCCTAGTGGTGCCACTTATTAGGAACGGCTGTGGCACAATCTACCCCTGTGTGTGTGTGTGTGTGTGTGTGTGCGTGTGCACGTGCGTTTGTTATGTGTGCATGTGACCTATCATTTGCTATCACGGGACCCGGAAAAATCACATTTGTTAGACTCTCACTCTCTCTCTCTCACACACACCCACCCACACACACACACACACACACACACAGGTAAGCTAATGTTCTGCTAAGAGCCTTTTCTGCTCCGGGCATCAGCAAGGTGATTCATTACTAGAGAGAGTTCACGAAATGTTAACACCTTCAGGAGAATTGTGCAGGTTAGGAGGGGGAGGAGGGGAGGGAAGGGGGGGTGAAGAATGAGAGAGAGAAGGGGGAGATGGGGCCGGGAGGCTAGATATAAGGGTGAGAAACAGAAGGAAGGAGAGCGGAAGAGAGACGTTGCGTTCAGCATGGTGGAGCGTTTGTTACACGCTCAAGGAACGGCAGTAAATTGAAAAGCAGGTTAAGAAACAGGGAGGAGGAGTTGTTCAACAACAACAAAGCATTCGTTTGTGTTTCACTGCTTTAGGTGGTTGCGTTTCGGTATACATTGCTCCTTTGAGAAGTGTTCGCACTTGCCGTAGACGAATGGTTAATGATGAAACTATTGGACAGCGCTGAACCAATCAGCATTAGCTACAACTTAACACGCTTGACTTCAACGTCATCTCACTGCCCCACCCTATTTGGGTCGCCAGCAGGGTGGCCGTGGAAACGCTAATGCGAGATTCCAGACTATAATCTCAGCGAAAAGAAAATGCAAGAGAGCAATAGTTGAGCGGAGCCAGGCTAATCAAACGCGACAAACACCTTAAAAAAATGGTTTCAAAACGTTTGTGGAACGCGGTTCAGAAAAGTTGATTGGGGTAAGGTGGGGCTGCGCACATCAATAAAAATACATCCCTGACACTGGCTCAGTCTAGCATGACTGTTAACCAGTCAGCCAGTTAGGAATCGATGTGTACCTTCTAACTGGATAAATGGGTCATGTGATCTCTACGTTGGTGTTTACTTATATGTGGAGTAAACAATTGTAAGCCAATTCACTTCATGTCAAATACAGCTGTGAGTGCTGAAAAACACTTGCTACACGGCCCTGGCTCTGTAGATAGGAACACAAACAATGTGGTGCAGTCCGCACCACACAGCACTATCCTAGTCTATGCAATGTGTGTTGAATGTTGGGTTGGCGCTTCTGAGAGAGTACCCTATGTAACTAAAGGGGGAGGTTGTTTGTGTTTTGATCGATTTCAAATAACGACTCTACCTTTAACTCCTGACCTTATCAGCAACTATGCATGTTTTTAAGAAATAAAGTGCAACAAGCTAACGTGTTTTTTAAACCGCAGCATTTCACGCAGACCACAGCCAATGAAGCGGCGTTTCACATTTCAGGCTGTGATTAGCTTTAGGAAATATGAGAAATTAAGCCGTCGGCTGCGGTTGTGGCCACGGAGAGACGAACCAACATAGCCACCATTAGCCTAATGAGCTATGAAATGAAATGTGTTTGTTAGCCCGCAGACCAAATCCCCTTAAATACCAGCTAACACGACTAATGAACTTTACTGTGTTGTCAATTACCTGTAGCCACTTTTAATACGGGGGGTGGGAGAGAGAGACTGCAGAGGGGTGAGAGAGAGAGAGAGAGAGAGAGAGAGAGAGAGAGAGAGAGAGAGAGAGAGAGAGAGTTTTGACAGAGAGAGAAATTAGTTTTAAAGATATCATTTAAAATCTCAACTCAGCAAATCTGTTTTCAATTTGCGTAATGGATGTGTGAGTGGGAAGGGTGATAGACCAATACTGAGACTGGATAAGGGAAAGAAAAAGCATGCAACACTGCAGTATCAATACAATTCAACTGGGTTTCATTCCACTCAATGCAATTTCACGTCGCCAACAAAATATAATTATCTTCTACGGACGGGGTTTAAATATTTACCAAAGGCACAATCAATAAGCGTCAGTGGTAAGTAGTACATTCCCATCGCATTCCTCCAGTCAGATGGCCACCAGGGCAACACAGAGATGTTATGGCAGGAACGTGCATTGAAAGGGAAAGCCACAGACACGGTTTTGCCCTAACCCTTCACCCCCCACTCCACCCCCCATTCACAGTAAGAATGGCTGCTCCGGCAGTCAGCGCGATCGCCCTGCGCTGCCGCCAATAACACAATATTCTGCTGCCCCGGGGTCAACGGAGGGGCGATGTGGGCGGGCGGTTGCACTCCGCTCCTCCGCTCTAAACACACAAGTCAGCATGGAGCAGCCAGGACGCTCATGGCAACCCCGCCCTGACGACACGCAGGACATTTATCCTTTCATCACCTTGCACCCCAGAACAGACCATGAGTTCCCTTTCCAACTATAATAAATAAGTGTGTGTGTGTGTGTGTGTGTGTGTGCATGCATAGTTATAGACACTACAAACCAATAGACAAGAAAAAGCTTCCTTCCAACCTGCCTCACCAGCGCCACCACCAGGTGACAAGACACAACTGCACCCACTTGGTTTCTGAAGGCTGTCTTCTGACTTTCCAACAGAATTGTTTTCTCTGCAGACGTCCCTTGGGGTGTCCCAGGGCAGAGAGATGCGCTTCCTGTAGGAACTATTCTGCTGCTCAGGAAGTGCTGGTGGAGTGTGTGTAGTGCCGTCTGTGTACTGGTAGCATACTGGTCTTAGGTTGTTTTGTGTGATGTTATCTCCATTGGGACTTCTAGGTCAGATTTATAATAAATAAAGTAATATATTACTAGAGGACAAGGTATTTTGCCAGGCTTTCTTGAGAGTTTGTTTATCTAAATCAAAACAAACACTCATCTCCCTTCAATGCCATAGCGTGCTCCCTCAGACGCGCGGGGGGGGGGGGGGGGGGGGGGGGGGGG
>JAODTR010005153.1:0-11580 GCA_025399935.1 Amblyopsis rosae | reverse complement strand
CGCATTAATTCCCTAGGAGGAGTTCGTTAAAGTACGATGCGTGCAAATCGCCAAAAATTACCATTAAATTCAAAATGGCCGACTTCCTGTTTGATGTAGGGAATTGCTCCAAGAGCCTTTTTTATACGCCTGGTCATGTTACATGTTCCACCGAAATTTCGTACGTCTAGGTCAAAGTTTTCAGGGGGGCTGATCTGTAGGGGGCGCTAGGGGGGCTGATCTGTAGGGGGCGCTAGCGAGCTATTTTGCCACACCCATTCGCGAGACATGTAAAATCTGCGATTTCCCGGGGAAGACACGTGTGTGGAAAGTTTTGTGAGTAGTCGTGCATGTTTAGGCCCCCTAATAAAAAGTCGGAGAAGAAAGAATAATAATAATCACTAGGGTTTCAATAGGGTCCTCCCACTCTGTGTGTGCTCGGGCCCTAAATATATCTCAGTAAATACAATAACACTGGACAAGGATCCTGACTGCCCTCTTTATCTTAAAAGGGATGGTAGACAAAATGCTCTAAGACCTGGTTACATGTCCCTATAGGCTGGCAGTGGTTACTTATAATATAACATATCAATATTATATAAATTCGTCATCATTTCTTTTTCTAGATTCTGTAGAAATCCACATACTTGTCATAGTTCACAATATGTCTGCAATACCACATGATGTGCAATAGAGGGCACCCCAACAAAATGAATATGTCCCTCTAGCCATTCCCAAAGAGAAATATAGTACAGCCACATATCTCCATGCCAGGGTGGTGTTCAACAAAGTCAACAAAGTGTAAGAGCAGATATTGGCTAAGAATATAAAAGACAATGCAATATTCTTTCATCATTTCTACCAAGGTTCAGTGTCTTGTGTATTTTCATCTGAGATCACGATGAACAGATTACAAATGCATGCTGACTTCCCACTCCTGTGGGTGTATGCTACTGTGTGTGTGTGTGTGTGTGTGTGCGTGTGCGTGTGCGTGTGCGTGTGCGTGTGCACGGCTAGAGTGCTGTCCTTTGTGGCTGTGGTGAAGGCCTGTGTGTTTATGTTGACATTCCTATTCAGGGAGGAGGACCGAGAAATGTCCGCAGGGACTTAAAGGACATCCGTTTGACCCCTTTAAGATATGTGGTCTCTGCTTGTCTTTCTGCTTAAATTACTGTCATCTGACTGCTTGGCTGTTCGTGTTTATTCAAAGTACCTCATTGTAATATTCACTTAAAAAATGTAATTACGATGATGACAGTAATCTTGCCATGGCCTAAAGGCGCACATATTAGGACACATAAGCATTATAAGCATCACTGATAGACATCTAGAAAGGTGACAAAAGCCCCTCATTAAAATGCAATACTATTTTGACAACCAGCTGTTATAAATATATATGTTTTAACATTAGGTTAAAGTGGTAATACCTCAGTGAATGGGAGTAGTGAGAAAATGCAGATTTAAAGTGATTCTATATGACATTTGCCACATTCTCTGCCACTAGATGTCACTAGATGTCACTCACACTAGTGGCATATAGACCAAAACAAATGCTTTGTGGGCCACATACACATTAACATCCACATGAAGCCAGGCCATCTATGAAAACAGAAAATCTTGGATGGATTACACACACGGCACACACACACACACACACACACACACACACACACACAGGCTAATCTATTCTACAAGCGACAAGAAGCAAACGTTAGCAAAATAATTTCGAAATTCAAAACAAAATGATGGCCACATATTTAAAGTATTGGATGAAACCTTCTAAAAACAGATAGTGGGTGTATATATTGGTCGGTTAATCCAATCGCAACCAAATACACACACACACACACACACAGAGAGAGCTTTTTGTAATTCTCTGGTCAGCATGCAAATACTCCACTACATCTTGAAATAGCAAATATAGTTTGCTTTAATATTTAAAACACCCATCATGATGTTTCTCTAATGCGACTTCTGAAAAAATAAACAACACAGTTGCTGAGAGGCTATAGCGTGCTAGATGTTTGCGGATCACTTTTTGTTTGCACACAAACACAACCATTTAATAACTTTAGTTTGTGTATTTGTCACTCACAGCAGGTAGACCTAATCCATATAATGCAAAAGATTGTTATTGTAATCCTGTAATTTAGATGGGATGTTTGAATGCAAAATGATTGCAGTCTACAAATGTCTGTGCTTACCCCCACTCTCAACATCACAGTAGGCACCACAAATTGACAGATAATATACTGTATGTCACCCCAATACCAACTATGTAACTTCCTAATTACGTCCCCAAGAGCAGGTGTAGTGCAGACCTATAGGCTACATAATTATTACTGACACTGCCTATTCTGGGCAAACATATGCATGTGAATCTAATGTCTAATGTGTGGATCCGACTCAGATATTTCTGTTTTTGCTATGAAGCTACCTAAATTAATAATAAATAATTCCCCTGTCCAAAACCACTTAAATCAAGTAGTAACTGTAAACATGGAAACAAAAGTTTGTGGATCATGTGCCTGCATTTACGTTACTGCACTCCGTAAAAGTACAGCACAATGTATCATTGGCCAAATATAACATATTGTTCACTGTGTGTTTATATTAATTGAATGCCAAGTCTTCACATGTTTATGAAACGTGTTGAAGATTTCAAACATTACCTATTGTGAGACAGTTCATACTCTCTTTCTCCAGACCTATCACAATGTGGCAATTTATTGAAAGAAGTAATTTTACATAAATATAAATAATAGTGCATATACTAAGTGTGTATAAAATGAATTTCCTTCCTGAAAGAGTTTAGTAATCTCTGTGTTGTCAGCTATACTTATAACAATCTCATAACAAAAACAGACACACACATCACCCACACACTAATAATGGCAGGAACATGTCTGCCTTAAGCGGAATGTATTATGTATTATTTAGAACAGCTAGAGATAGAGTTTTTAATAGAACTCAGAGTAGAGGCTAGTTATTTAGCTTAATTCCTATCGAACAACCTATAGATAATAAGATTCTTATGTTATTATGCAGTTAGATAGTTTGATTCACCTTCCTTGAAATGTGATCTTGTTACATTTACAGTAGCCTAGTACAATATTAAATGGATCATAATCAATTGAACGCATGAGTCCTTCCTCTTGTGGTTGGATGTAAAAATTAAATGAATAAGTATTTAGAATACTGTTGAACAACACTGATTTAGTTTAGGAATACATTATTAGTCAAATGTATTAGGTAATTATATAGAGAGTATATTGTCTAATGTTCTTTATTGATGTAGGCCTATATTCAGAAAATATGTATTGTAGTACAAATCATATTTAGGTTATTCTTATTTTTTTAATAAAAGAAATATAACACCAACCAATTTGATTCTATGTAATTTTTAATCATATCCTTGTTCACAAATAGGCCTACATTTTGAGTTGGAGAGCTATTCATCGTTCTATATTTTCTTTATTTTTTATTGCTAATGTCTAATTACAGAGTAATTGCCAGTCCACTGTACATAGCAGACTAGACACTCATTGACATCAGCCTCCAGGAGTAGTAGTTAAACCCTACACATTTTAGAGGTATGATCGCTACTTAATATAGACATTGTGTGATTAGATGGCTTTACCAGTGCTTCAACCAATTACCAAAATATAAGATGCCTACGTATCACATCTAATAGCTACATCACAATTTCCTTCGTAGCTCTTTTGGGAAATCAGAGGCTAATATTTCCGGTTTCCTGAACCCTCCAAGTGCATCCTAATCCTTTGGGAGACTGGTCGAGGCTGTTGCCTTGTCAACACTAAAGAAAGTAGGAAAGTATCATGATGGGAGTAGGCGTATATAGGCTTATGTACGTAATTCTCAAAACATAGCCTATTATTGTTTGGTAATTTCACCAACAACAAACAATAGACTTTGGAACCAGGTATGCTACATCCTATCAGTTACAATGTTAGTGTACACAGACATACTGGAAGTCATTGTAGTCTACGGTAGCCTACGTTGGTAGTTCGAAAAAACGCACAGCCCAGGTTACCGAAGTTACCCTCATTTTGCCTGGTTGTGCCTTTTCCTGTGACAACCTCCTAGAACATAAAATACAATAGGCTTGGTTACTCTAATCCTACTATAATACTGTAACCTACTTTAAGGCTATAACCTACTTACCCGTTGGTCATTTCTGTGATCCCCAGCATCTTGCTCTCCGTGTGGTTCTATGGATCCAACTGTCAGCAAAGCAGATGCTGACAAATGTAGGGGATGCAGTCCGGTATTCGCGGTCTCTAATGGCGAAAAGGCTTTGCCTGTCCTCCGGTTCTGTGGGTTTCCAGTAGCCTAAAATGTACTTTAGTTTGCTGGCCAAGACCCGCCCCTAAATATATCTGCAGTAACTCTGCTTAATGGATTTAGATAATAGATCTGATTAAGTTACACACTCAGTCGCTATAATGGAAAGTCAGGGACTTCATTCTGCAGACATGGGACATTCTGTGCGCCAGATAGTTCATCAACATGGCGGGAGGTGTAGTGCGGAAAACGGCGCAAAATTTTCCCGGGCTGCTAAAGAACTGAACAGTGATTTTACTTGTAGACGGCTACTGAGCCTGATAGAAGCATGTCTCTCATGGAGCGTTACATATAGCAATCAGACAAAAACCTAATGTGTGCAAGTAATATGCCTACATCTTAAAAATAGAGTTGAGATTAAAAAGGTTAGCCTGTTGGCATAATATCTGGATTCTGGACAATCCCATATATTAATTCCCGTGATGACGCGACATCAGAGATTTCCTTAAAAGGAAGGGATTTCAAGCGAGGATAAAACATCTGGCTGATGATGCAATAGTATGCAATATGCGCGTGCGCGTCGGTTTTCCCAAATGCACATAAGTTCTATTGAAGAGTCGTCTTCTCAGCTACGTTGTTTTTTCACAACTGCAAAACTAAGTTATCCTAAATGTCTATGAATGTTTACATAATCCAAATGTGATATTTAATAATTAGATAAAATAAAAAAGCATTTTGCAGGGTGAAGACAAATAAACATACATTTAGTCAATATAATTCAGTAAGTTATATTGGCTTATTAATATAGCCTACAACTCGTTGAGCCTTCTCCCATTGAGATAAAAGCAACATCCATAACAAATACATTCAGTCAGCATATAACCATCACAAAAGCTGCCAGCAGAAGCTGCACTGTCATCTCAAATTACAGCTGAACAGCTATGCATTGTACTGCAATAATATATTTATTTACTTATTATGAACTATTATTTAAACAGTTACAATCAATTGACAATCATTAGATATGGCCACTCCTAAAAAGCAGGTGTGTATATACTGTATATATACGGTTTTAAACATTAACCATTTTAAAAAAAGTTACTAAATCACATTAAATAAAGACAACTAAAAAGAAGAAATAAATCTAAGATCACAGACTCCTAACTACAGGACAAATGATAACACCACTGTTATCTTTGTCAAATAAAGTACAGAGTGCTTTGGGATTAAATTAAACTACTGTATAAATCAGTTAATATAAAAAATTCTGGAAAACTCAAAATTCAACAGCTTCAGGGTTAACAAAAAGAATCAGTCACATAAAAAAATGCTGCCAGCTAGTGGCAGCTATCTGGCAGCATAGCTGCCACTAGCAGTGGCTAGCTAACTCTAGCAGTAACTCCTTCAAGTACATTCATGATGATCAAAAATAATATACATTTTCTTCACTGCAGTTTGAATATGGTATAAATGCATCAGGACCCTGCTTATGTCTGCAATTGCTCTTTAAATGTGGTCTCATGCATGGATGGATCACCAAGTCCTTTACATTCATTTGTGACATAATTTAACTATATACTTGCCATACAAGTCTCTACAAACATATTCCCCAACACAGCCTTGTCGATAGATCCCTTGGTCCCATCTCCCTAAATAAATGCCCAATGTCCAGTAATGTTAACAGTGATTAAACAGAATTGTGATGTAGATTGGCGTTGCTCAGTATAGGTTCCATGGACAAAATAACCAGTAACTTTACTAAAGATTCTGTGATTATATCTGCAGTGTCTGGTGGTCTACATGTCTGGTGGTTTAGAGAGTCTATTTGATCCCAGACCAGCTGTGGAGATATGAGGTCCAACCTGAGCCACGGGACCCTGGCGGCTCCTCGTCTCCTTGAGAAAAAAGAAACAGAAATATTAGAGCCTCTGCTGTCAATGGGAACAATACACGGGACTACTGTGTGGCATATTCCCCTGGCATACCTTCATACCTTCATACCCAAACACACCCACTCACATACCATGTGCAATAGCAGCTAACTTGCTCTTCTCTTCTGGGCTTAGCTGCAGCATGGTATGGATCACTGGCAGCAGAGCCTGTCTCTCACTGCCAGAGCGCAAGAAGATAAACTGCAGCAATACATTCTTTAGGTACTCCAGGTTAGCCACGCTCTTCTCCCTCTCCTGGTTTCGTTCTAGGCGGCGCACTTCGCTCTTTAACAGCTATAGGGAGATATACAACAATTAAGAAACGACCGTCTCTCCGTTGCTTGTCATTTCAAAGAACAGTTCTAGTGTTAAACGTTATTAAAAAATAAAAACACTACACGCCGGACTACAGAGAAATGGGTAAAGCAAGCAAGCACGGAAATTTTTGCAGGGGGATCGTTTTTCTCCGACATCCTAAAACTGTACATTTGATGTTTTTGTCCCATTGCAGTGTCCGTAAGCAATACACAAGACGCGAAACGCCCAGCCACATAAAACATGGCGGCGCCCTCTGCTTACGATTTATGATAAAAGAATTACCACGAAACACGTACATTTTCCGAGCGTTTTTTTATTTGTAAATTATTGGCTTTCAAGACTGTAAGACAATGGCGTATTACTCGTGCCGTACACGATTTCGACTGCTTCCGCAATGCATTGGCAGAGGGGTCATGTACAACACGCTGTTGACACAAGCTATACCAAAGAGCCGCATACATGACACGTGTAATGGAATTAAACGTATTTTGAGGATTGGAGAGACGCGATCTGTCTCATTATCAGCGATAAGTGGCACGCTCCTAAACCGTACCGGGCTGGTCAGAACTCTGCACCAACATACCGGCAAGCCTATTCGACGCTGCTTGAGCACGCAGACTCAAGTACTGAAAGATGTAGTTCTATTCGAGCATGACCGAACCGGGTTCTTCCGGCTCTTGGCAATCTTCTGCTGCGGCCAATTTCTGTTCTGGTCATACCTCGCCCACGTTGCTTACACTGGCCTGCGGGACACTGGTGCGTCCAAGAAAAACGAAGAACCAGCAAATACAACTGGCTTGGCAGGATTATGGAGCTTTGAGATGAATCTGGGATCCAGTGCTTGGAGATATGGATTTACGATAGGGTGTCTTGCAATCGGAGGAGTAATAGTCGGGCTCGGGTTTCTGTTTTGTCGCCGTTCTGTCAGACAGGTGGTTTTACATAAAGGTGGTAAAATGGTGACAGTCTCAACGCAGTCCGCTCTCGGGCAGGGCAGAGGACGAAGAATGCATGTACCGTTATCTCAGGTGGCCTGCTACGCTCACAGACATGAGTCCCCTTCATTCATTCCTCTCCGAGTGAAAGGTCATAAATTCTACTTTCTTTTGGACAAAGATGGGACAATAAACAACGCTAAACTGTTTGACGTCACTGTCGGAGCATATCGACCTGTTTAACTTTCAATTCCAAGCCTATAAATTGTGGTTATTTTAACAAGTGTTATGTATATTGAAGTAAATATGAACGAATATTGTGATTATTGAAAAAATGTATATTCACATTTTCAATAAATTGCATTTAAGGGCAACTCCTCAATCTTTGTGTGTGGGTTTGCGTGTGTAAACATACATTGACTTGCTCCATGAGGACTGCATTGGTAGCCTCCGTTTCGTGCAGTAGGCTGTTCATGTGCTCCATACTGCGTGTTACGGTGGTCAGTTTCTGGCTAAGCTCTTCCTTTGTTGGCTCCACCGTCCAAACAAACGGCTCTGGTATCAAGAAACATGGCCAGTTGTCACGAGGTCATGTCATGCCCTATAAATCCATGCATTGCAAAAAAAAAAAACATGGGTGCACCTTGTTTGGGGTCGGGGGAGGTGAGTAGCTGTTCCAGAGAGGGTAGTGGCGTATGTGCTGGGGAGGACCGTTCCGTCTCTGTGGTCTCCATGCCCTCGCCCTCCTCCCTGGCCATGGACTGGAGGTCACCGAGAGCCAGGAAGCCCTGGCCGCCCTGGCCGTGCTCCTGGTTTCTGCGCTGAGGGTCTGACGTCAGGGACTTGCGGGCGGATGTCACCGTCACAGAGTCTGAGGGGCAGAGAGGGTGTAATGTGTGATAAGACGTTTGGGAATGTAGGGGGTCACAAGAAGCTCGTATATCTTAGTAAAATCTAGTTGTATTGTCTTTTCCTTTGATGTTTCTATGCCATTACATTATATAGGTAAAAAACGTGGATCGGAAGTTGTTATAGCTCGCAATGTGATTGCATGGGGGTATATCACAGACAATGAACTACCACTTCTTGAGTGGGGGCATTACTGAGACAGCTTGCTGACCAAAGGATTAGAGTACAGGTAAGTAGATGAGTCATTTGGGAAAATAAAAAGTGATTTTATAGTTCTATTTCTATTATGTATTGCATCACTAGCCTGAGAGGGCATTCTACACACTGGTCAACCCCTGCTTATGGGTGATGTACGGCACAATAAACACGGTGAGAAAGTGACAAGGCGGGTTAAGGAGTGGGCGACTGAAAGATGCTGACGGATGAACGAAAGATGTCCAGGCGCCAAGCCGGGCACCCCTCACTCGACCTTCTTGGTGAGACACACAGGAGGCTGCATCTGTGTGTGTGTTATAGCACCACGTCACTAATGAACAGGCTGTCCAGATGCTGCTGTAAGCTGCGTGTCTAGAAGAGATGAAGGACCAGACTCAAACACCTGGTTGAGATCAGATGACAGGGAAATGTGCAAGTGCACATATTGCCTTTTCCAGTCATTACGGCTTGCGTATTTGCCAGCGAGCGCACAGGTTGGGGGAAGAGGGAGGGTTTGCTCTGCGTGGCTGCAGAGGGCAGCTGTGTGGGAGGTGATGAATGAGTTTCTGGTGGTGCTGCGCTCATAACTCGCCGCCACATCCCATCTCTCCCTCAATCTTATTCCTCTGTACTCTCGTGGAAGACGGGAGTAAACTAGGATTGATAGTCTTTAGACCCTTCAGCTCGAGGCAACCGATACGTCTGTCCGTCCGCATGAAGCTATTTATCAGACACTGGTCCCCGTTTTCCTCTGTACCGCAGTTAATTTTAGGGACTACTTCTTCTACAACACAGCAAAGTGGGACCACTTTGCTGTGTTGTGGAAGAAGCAGTCCTGTGGAAGAAGAGAGGCTTGGTCAGGTGACTGACAGACTAAAATGAGACTACAGAGAGAGCCAGCCTCTATTATAGGATACGCCAAGTGCTCTTACTCCAATTGGCTGATGAAATCCTTGTGACCTCTCTAATGAGCACATTTCAGCATCCCTTGTCATGTAACAGGGTTTGTTCCATGACCTTAGCAGGGTATCTGCACCATTTCTGACATCATATATAATCCTTTTTAAGAATTTATTAAGACCACAAAAAATGAAGAATACCTATCCCCTTCTTATTGTGAGAAAATGGGCTATTAAATTAGCATTTACCGTTATTATCGTATACATGAAGAGACCGTCTGATCACATTAGGCAATGGTAATAATTCCTCACAATAATAACGGATACATGCAACATGTTATTAAATCTCAATTTGTTCAAACATTTGAAAGTCAGCATTATCATCACATCTGTTATTTGTGTATCTTTCTTCACAGTTTTGTATTAATAAGCACATTTCTTGTAGCAATTTGTTCGAAATCACACCTTTGTTTATGTTCCTAATTACGGAGCAAGCGCTGTGTAGAAGTATGCTACCAGATTATTTTTTTAGCATGCAGAGAGATCAGTAAGATAGCAAAATGCAAGGAAGTATTTGTTGAATTTGACATAAAGTGTATTACTGTAGCTTACGATAGTTGACTATTATACCTATTAACATTAACTGTCACATCTTCAAATCATGTACCGTTTCCATCAAACACCATTTGGATTACCATCATCAGCAGCGGTGTAGGCCTACTGCTGCTGTCCACGGACTTGCATTGGATAGACTACTAAGCCACCTGGCATGTATAACCACATCCCGGTCCAGCTGCTGTGTCCTGGACATAGCCGACACTCTTCTAACCATCGTAGGCTACTTGCCCCCAGTTAGACATCGGAGAGAAGTGTCTCTACAGTGCACCGCTTTGCCATCGCCATTACTTAAAAACAAAAAAACTCACAATCATTGCAAAAAGTTGTCTTTAGCTTTTCTTCCATGTTTGTCTTTGTTTATTTTTTCTAGCTCCCACTGTACTGTGCCCGTTTGCTTGTCTCAGCATAGTGAGGTGGTTTGTTGGTCAGGTGAACAATTTTGAACTTTGAGCCCAGACAAGATCAGAGTTCATTCATACAGCATTGTTTTGAAAATGTTAAATTCAATATTGTCATTTTCAAATCTACATCAATGGAAGTGTTATTGATAAAAAAAACATTTTTATGGCGCTCCATAGCGACTAGCTCCATTTTTAGAATATGTACTGCTGGCGACTCTTGTCGTCGCTGCGGGCGACCAGGTGCGGGCAAGCACCTTGTTGGCTACCCATGGTATAAACCAAGAGTAGAGCAGTTAATCATTAGTAGCAGCTTAGACACCCCGACCCCCCCGTGGTCCTTACTGCTCTGGCTCTGCAGGGAGAAGAGCTGCTCCTCCAGCCGTGCCAGCTGACCCTGGAGGGTCTCCACGGTAGCGCGGTGCTCGTCCTGCAGCCTCCTGACCTGCTCCCTGAAGGCCTGCCGCTGGGCCTCGCCCTGGGCACGCAACTGGGCCTGGGCCTGGGCCTGCTCAGACCGCAGGGACACGTTCTCCGCCTGTACGGACAGCACTCTGTTGGGGGAGGGGTTACAGCGGTTACCTGGCTGAGGTTGCAGAGCCCTGGACACACGCACACAGGTATTTGATGCAGTCAGCTTGATTAGTATAGCTCCTCTCAGTTGGAGGTGGGGCGGAGCTATGTAGGAAAGCTCTTGTAGTGGAAAATAGTGACGGCAATAATGCTTTCATAATGGAAAGACACATCTCTGCCAATTCTCTGTATGTGCATAACGTGACCGTGTTTTCAGAATTCTAAGGCACACATACATTTATTGCAAATGTAAAGTAAAATAAATAAATTAAATATAAAGAAGCAAAAGTTGTTTCATTCTATAGGTGGCAAATATTCTTTATCGGCGGTACAGTAGCCAGTTTTCAATTGCCACAAGTATATACAGCCGCAGAAAAAAATGTAAGAGACCGCTGCACATACCTTAAAATGTAATTCAGTCAGGACCACTATAGTCAAAATAAGTATATTATTTGCATCAAGTAATTTATATTTGGAGGCATGGCTCTGTTCTGGGAGAGCAGAAAAAGGAGCGGGGGCG
>JAODTR010005151.1:0-11580 GCA_025399935.1 Amblyopsis rosae | reverse complement strand
CCAGGTGTGTGTAATGACAAGACAAGGGAGTGAAGGGAAACCCCAGAAAGCATGGCAGGGCCATCAAGCCGTGACACTTATTTTAAAGTTATACAGATATATTAATAAGTAATGTGTGAATTTTCGCAAAATAAATGTCACATGATGAATCAATTGGAAGTTTGTAATATTAGAAAGTACTTCTGACCACTTTTGTAAGTTTTATGATGATACATTGAAGTTCATGCTATTGAAGCTTTAAAACTATTTTCTGTTAGTGTTATTTAATGGTAACGTTGTATCATTTTTTTATGTCCCACTGTGTCATGGACTGAGGTGAGTTGTGTAAATCAATTCTATTTCAGTGAAAGCAGACTACATTGCACCATGCTGTGCATATGAGCAAGCACAATCCAAACAGACCTATTGTAGCTGTTTTGCTACAGTGTACGTTGGTGTACACAACATTGTGTGCGCTAGTCAAGGCTCATTGACCTTCATCTCACATGAACCCTTAGTTGGCCTGTTTATGTGCCCTGGGCCTCCGCTGGACACACCAGTGGCAGCCAACAGTGACCCTGCCAGCGTGTCACGGACCGGGCCAGCTCTCAGGATAATAGACTGATTATGCAAGGAGCTGAACAAAGACAATGCACATGTTTCCTCCCTTGTTCTCTCCTGCCCCCTCATCCTCGCTGCCTGATTCTCTGAGGATAAAAATGGGATGACAATCCAGAATATCAGGGCGGGGGAAAAAAAGATTTTACAGCTTTGCATCTAAATTTCCCTTACATGATCTGAACCAAAGTTGCACTTTGATTCAATAAACATGGGGACCCTTTGTGCATTGAAGGATGAACTCAATTCCCAGAGCATGTCATTTGTCTACCCTCAGATCTGTGACGGCATGCAAAGCAGGGCATGCTCAGTGTGCACCCGGAACACCCATCAGCACCTCTGCTTAGTGAGACTGCAGTAGCACAGTATCTGATTATTATTTGGGGCACAAACACATTTTGTGCCACAGTCGTTTTAAAGGGACACTTGTAAAACGCATTATAGCACCCCTAGAAGCCCAAATAATTACACTAGCAATCAGGCGGGAGGAGGGACTGCAGTTGTTTTTTCCAAACAAGCTGGTGCCTGGGGTGATTGTATGAGCTTTTTGGAGCTATAATGAGACTGAAGAGTGTCCCTTTAACTTTTTTTTAATTAAAAAAAGCTAAAGTGCACTAATGCTAGGCTATTTAAGGATAGAAGGGTTTCTAAAAGACACAGTGTGACGTAATGACTATTTTAGGCTAGCCTTTAGTCTTTAGAATGGTTGACTACTGTAGCAAGTTGGGGGCTGTTAAGGCAATGGGACCTAAACTAAGAAGTAATTTCCTTTTAACGATCCGGGATGGGTTAGCCCTGGCGCCTCTTGTGACAAGTCAACCACTAAAATTGATGTAATTATTAGTAATTGTGGCAATTCTGTGAAGTACCAGGGCAGCACTGTTCAGCGGGTGCAAGTAATGAAACTCAAAATGTAATTGCTACAGTTTCCAGAGACTATGTAGAAGTCCCTTGGGGATATAACATTTTTTGACCCCTGTCTAGATTCTGTCACAGCCGGCTAGGTTTCACCTTTTGACAGACCTTTGGCATGGCATGGCATAAGAAAGTGAAAAGTAACTGTTTTTCAAATGTAAAAGTGATAGACTGTATAGTTCATCGAAATTATTATTATATGAGTTTATTTTCAATGTTTACTGTATCTTATGTGTTTTTCCAGGCCAGGCCAGGCCAGGCCAGGCCCAGGCCCAGGCTGTGTTTTTCTCTGTGAGGTAGAGTATGACTAGGCACTAGGCGTGAATAAGCGACTTTATGATCTGTGAACCACAGTCAGAGCTGTATTTCACTTTTTACTGTTTTGTCTTGTTTTTCTTTTTTTGAATGCATGCATTATTTGTATTTAGTATTCAAAATAGAATTTGATTACCGTTATTTGTATTACACAGGTGCAAGTCAGAGTCTGCTGTAAGTCTGTTCAATATTTTACTTATTACAAGTCTACCTTTCACAAAATAATTCTGCCGTCATGCTTGATTTATTTGGCTGGGTTTCCCAGGAGAGCTCTGGCTTACAACATACAGTGGAGAATGCGTATACAAATGTGTTCATATGATTTGCCTGCCCAGTGTGCCTAGTAAAATAAATCAAGCTCAACATTCAGCTGCTTTTTTTGTCCCCCGTGGCCTCTGTAGAATAAACACAAATACAGAAATTTTGGGATTGGTTAAAAGTTGCCTGGAGCAGCATATGCCAAATGCTTTATGGATATGGTGGTAATATAAAGATAGAACATGTTTGTATACAAACACCACAATCATGTGGGCTCTCCCTTTCAGCTGTGTTCATGTACAGCAAAATAGAAGAATAACTCCTTTAAAGTCTGCAGATTGTATGTGCACGCTGCACACTTAAGTACCCCCTTGCCCTTTCTCTCTGTACATGTGCACAAACAAAGAGAACACACCTCTTAGATGTTGTCCATCCCCGGTAGCACAAGACACACACGTCGTGGAGCTTTGTGTTCTCTATTTGTGTGTGTGTGTGTGTGCGCGTGCGCGTCCTTACGCCAGCACATCCTGGCAGCCTTCCAGCAGAACACATCTGGCACTTGAAAGACACTACACAAGGTGATCGCCTCTGCAACGAAACAATAGGAGAGACCTGTGGATTGAGGAAGGTAAGAAAGAGATAATCCCATTGCCGAGACGAAGGCTGGCATAATGGGCAGGAAACCTATTACTGGTCACTTAGTTTGGCGAAGCAGCTATCTGTTCTCGGCTGTGTAGCACAGCTCCGGTCCTAGTGACACACTCTACCTCGGTACAAATGACTAGTGACAGTATTGACAACTTACTCTCAGAGAAAGGCTTTTTAGTGACATGGTTTGTGTCAGTGGAGCTCTGTGCCTCCGATATTCCAAGAGTATATCTGTAACCAAAGCTTGAACTCCTGCTGTTGCACTATAGCAGCACACTCGTGCATATTCAGCGGGGATTACATAAGGCTACTGTGATACCATGGGCCAGATGGCTATATCCAATAAGCGCCAATTGAGATAACAGTGCTACTCAAAGGCTGTGCCACCAAACCCATTTTGATTATGCCCAAGACATTGAGGTCTGGCAGAAGCACACAATCTCTAGCCCGATACCCAATCTGATGACAGTATCCTCAATCAACGCCAGGCCCCAGCTCCCACGCACCCATGCAAGTTCTGTCCAGAGACTAGACAAGCCCTGATGAGTGGAGGAGAAATAGAGAACACAGCGGAAATTGGGACAGAGCGAGAGAGAGGGAGAGAGAGTAAGAAAGAGGGAGAGAGAATGAAAGAGAGAAATTTGAAAAAATCAGTTACTAAAGACTTTCTTCTGTTCCATTTGCCTGGCGTTTGTGCATAAGCACGTCTAATTACTGGATTTGGACAGTATTGTTTTCTATCTTAATAAAAATTTAATTATTGAGAAATCTTTCTACATGTACCTTATTAAAGAGCTTGTCTGTTTTTGTAATGAGAATGACTTCTAAGAAATGAAATAAAATAACAACCTTTTGTACTAATTATGCTATAGAGCCCAGAGAACTGCAAATGTGGTCTGTTGTAAACAAGAATATGTTATTCTACACCAAGAGTGCGTAGAATGTTATTTGAAGTATATTATTCAGCTATACAGAGTTCTGTTTATAAACAGAAACACTGATATGAAAATAATCAATAGGTGAGTGTATTTATTCACAGTGACTTTAAACTGTCAAGAAGACAGATGGAGTAATTTCGTTAAATGGTAAATTGTAGTTTTAGGTGCACTCTGTATGTTTAGTACAGTGGCCTGGAGTCTGAAACACATGCATCCTATCTGTTCCTTTCCCTTAATACGTGTAAAGCCTGAAACATTTACAACATGTATTTGGTGATTTCTGAAACCCACAAATTTAAAGTGGGCCAGAAGTCTTACATTTTGTTTTTTTCATGGGAAATCTTGAGGCTTAGCAAATGAGATGCCAGTATGCTGGAACTGTAGTGAAATTATGCCATGAATAATATGGAATTATGTTTGCATCCTAATGTAAACCTGTTCAGAATAGCCTTTAAGTAAAGCTGTCATTCTAATCTCACTAAAACCATCTCTGTCTTGCTACACAGTGAATCTGTGGACTAAGCACACATCAACTCACTAGCATTTACAGATGTTTGTACCTTTCAAACCTGTGCTGTACGTCTGCTTGTGTGCACACAATCCTCTGTTTCCACATAGTGTAAGTGCTTTTGTGGACAAAAATAGGAATTTTATTTGTAATGCATTTAGCAATCTAGAAGAACACTGCACTTCAGTCAGTGACATAGTCATATTACAATATTGTTCAGAATATGTCAATACCATATGCAATATCCCAAACAAGACAAAAAAAAAAAACAAGAGATATGTGTATTATTTTATATAAATGCATTGAATTTGGAGGTAAACCGTTTTGTCTAGATACAGTATGTAGATGGCTTGTACCATAATCTCATAGTCTACAATAAGTGTTAACACAATTGGATATTTAAATTTTTTTTGACAATTCTATTTAACAAAACAAAACAAAACAAAACAAAAATCACAAATTAAGATTGAGGTAATTTACCATTTTACAGTTTTATGAAGCTGCTTCAATTCTTTCAGTTTTCCAGTAAACCCTGAACATAATATCTGCCTCCTCTTGGTATATTCCAGCATTGACAGGAGATCAATACAACACGCTGTTACCTCTCATGCTGTTTGGAGGGCTTGTCAGGAGAGAGTGATGGATCGCAGAAGAACAAGCCCAGCAGTAGAGGAATGAGCAGAAAACGGAATTGGGGGTCAACCGGGTTAATGATGCTAGCCATGATTATTTGCAGGTGCGATAGATCTCAGATTAATGATCTATAGGAAAGGTTTGAGGGACAGGGGATGAGAGATTGCTCAGTTCAAAATGGGGGAAATGACCGTGCCATAATGGGCAACAAAACCTTGAGCTCCAGTCCGGGTTACTGGGTTAGAACGTTCAGATGAAGTCACAGTGTCCGTACAGTCAAGAGACGACTGAAACATAACCAACTCCGGGTGTGCAGGGATTTAAATACACACATACACAGTAAAGAGAAAAAATACTGTAAACACATACTATTGTACACTCAGCATATCGTAATACTATATCACTGTTCAACTCAGCTAGAGATGTTATCCAGTATTTATAATCTTTTCCTCAATAGACCAATGCCATTGGCCTAGCACCTACATTTGTTTGTGTATATGAAAGTTATAGCTGTAATGTCATTATTACAGAGAGCTCCTAAAATGGGGACTGACACTTCTATGTCTGTCACTTTTGCAAACGCAGAAAGACACAGCAGTGTTTTTGCCAAACACAGGTGTCATCTCATTGTGGCAATCCTGTCCAAATTGACAGCTCTGTAATTCTCTGAACACACTCCATTTACATTCATATTACTGCATGTATGCAATAAATACATTTTGTACAGTTTCCTTGGCGACTTGAAAACCAACTATTTTAGCAGTTGAATTACAGATGGGTGATTAGATTGTTGCCATAATGTGTTCAAGCATTTACATATGCACCACCTAACATCTTGCAAGAGTTCATATACAGTATTCTGTTATGGTCATTTGTATGGTCGGAAGCATTTTGGCTATATAACTTTGGCTAAGTGTGTCAGTGTAGTCAAGTGAAGACATGAAACTGACCCATTACGGTACAACAGGTTACATTACCTAGCCAAAACACCATCTCAAGTGATGTTTCAAAAACAACCAAGCGACATAAATGCTGGTATGCGGGGTGCTGTTAAACAGTGCTTTTCTAAGAGAGCCGTAATAACCATGACAGGCAAATGTTTCATTGCATATTTACTTAAATAAATATTACTACTAAAAAGATCTCCCTGCCAGCGCCTCTGTTTTGCTACGTGATGTTTACAAGTAAAGCAAACAGCATGCGCTATGTGCTGATCAATGCAATATTTGAAGTGACCTTTTCCAGCAGAAATGCTCATGCCTTATATATCTGACAGATAATCAATTGATGAAAGGGGGATTATAAAACTCAGCCAATTACTTTCTCTCAGTCACTGTGTTTTATCAGACCTGCCAGCAATTAGTGTGTGAGTATCCTGACCAAACCACAGTCTGAAATAACTGATGGATATGTATGCAGGAACCCAACATGCTTCAGTATGTGTACACCACCCGCTTATGGAAACCACATCGTAGATGATAGACTACAGTGGATGCACGTACGAATGGGCTAAAGGCAAATAGGGAGCCTGGGTAATATGAAGATGTTATTATTGTTGGCCATTCAACGATAGGGCTAATACACAATCCAGCATGCACCACCATACATATGGAGCCACAGTATTTCTGCTAACATTATACCATCAGTCATATGTACATGAAAGTAAGAACACATAAGACACATCTGAAAACAAATGCGTCCTTTTGAAGTGTGACATTAATGGCGGTTTACCGTTGCGGTGAACATTACAGCGTGGGAGCCGACAGGTACAGCATATGGCACCCTCAGCCAGCCCCCAGCTGAGCAGTCAGGACTTAATGGGACCAAATAACATGTTGAATGTTTCTTGACATCCCTATAGATTGATGTAGGGGATACTTTTATGTGTCTTGAGCCATTGCATTATGCTGGAAGAAAAACATCTACAATCTAATTCTGTGGAATTGTTTGGCGTCAGGCATAATGATCAGTCTTGAATGGCTGTAGTCCTACTGGTTGTTGCATCATCTGCATGAAATGACACTATACTCATATCAATAATATACCACTTCAGAAAAAGCAGACCCGCTAACTGCAACACAAATTCTTTGTGTTTTCTTATTGTCTACATATCATGCTTGTATGCACTAGTGCGTCTATGTTGGTATCCTATTACAATGCACCAGGGAATGTCTCTCCATAATCTTTGCATATCAGCGGTTGTCTTAACTCCAAACAAATGATGCACACCATGCAAATGATTAACCTTACCTGATTCAAGGACTTTCGATATCCTCATCTAAGAGGAAAATGTAATATGCCACACCCTCCAAATGAATCAAACATTGTTATTCAGAAGGCAAACTCTAAAGAGAGGCAGGCACAGAATCAAAATGAGATGTTTATGCCACTGGAATAGTAAAACAATGGTGTTTATCTCAGTTGCACTGAGTAAACTGTCTTTGGTTCATAAAGACTGTGCCACTCCCACCCTGACATTATTGATGTACTGCAAACAGGCTGCCTCTCAAAGATAACTACCCTCCCTCTTGTTATGACTGAAAATGACATTAACTTCTCTATTTTAACATTAATGGTAAATCAGTAAGCAAAGCATTCACTTGATTCAGGATCTGAGATATTGCGTTGCACAACAGTGTTGCACTGCAATCTAACATCAAATTGTTGGTTATAAAAACACTACAACCTGCAAAACGTTGTGCACTTGCAGACAATACATCTCTTTGACAAAGCTGAGTGTGAGCTCCTGACAAAAAGCAACTCATTAATCATGAACACTAAGCCATAAAATCTGTATACTTACCAACTTCCCTTTCCCATCATTTCTCTTTTTAATGGTTTTGAAATGAGTGCATGCATTGGAAAGTAGGAACACCAAAAACAGATGCTTTGAAGAAAAGGATACAAATAGTAGACATGATTTGCTGGTTGCAAATACAGTATGTACATAAACCCAATATGTCAAGTCAAAGTCGCATGTGAATAGATGATCCTGTGTAAGGGAAGGCCTAAATATCTATTACAATAACTATTTAATGAATAATTATTTTAGTTTCTTGTCAATGATATGATTAAATTGGAAACAACAGACAATGTGTATTTGTGGTTCCGTACATGCACAGACCATGACCAAATAAACACAAATCAATAAATACTTGAACTGTATGGCAGTGAAGTTTTTCAGGAAATAAGCAAAATAAATAAATAACAAATAATATTAGAAAAACACAAAACCAAAAAAGTTGGACAACTGTACAACAGAAAACCCAGATAAAATGCCAAAGCATGAGGAAATGGCAAGGACGTTTAATGTAGGCGGTAAAATAATTCTATTAACCTCTGAATAGAGCTTCTATGCAAATGCTTACAATGAATTATGGCACACGGGACCATGGCATTGTTGTTTGATGTGTATTGGGAAATGCAAACAGACGAGGCAATAAAATGAGATCTCCTGAAACCTAAAATAAAGCAATCTAACCCATTGGCTGTGAGTGCCAGGGTTACAGGCAGGCGTTCCCCACTCTAACTAATGAGACACTTTCAATGGGGAGGGAGGGGTTGGACGGTGTTTGCCTGGGTGCCTCTTAGGGGGCCAAGGTGCCCTCTTAAACAGCAGTGATAGTTGTGGTGACTGCTGGGGATAATACTTCACACATCAGGTTCACTACATATGGCTGGTCTCGCCTGGCGCTGGCTTCTGTCTGCTTGACTCAGGCCCCTGTAGTTTGTTTACCCAGGTCGTGATTGGCTGCTCCTCGGCCCTTATTCCGTGGCCATGTCACGGCCCAAAGCAGCTGATTTATCAATCTTCGCTCTCCTCTTCATTGGCATGTGCTGCAGAACCCATTGCACTTCACTTCCCTGCAAGCCAATTCATCTGCCTCAGCTAGGTAACCTTTCCCCCTTAACCTCCCCCTGGGCCACTCCCACAGCAACATATTAAATATTTGTATGTCTCCACTCTAATTCAACGTTTACAGTAGTAATGCATACAGGTATAGCATAGAAAGATAATACTACAGTATTATGTAATGCTGTTTTTAATCACCAAACATAATTTTTATACACAAATTAAAAAGTGGCCCTTCAAATTTGATTTATATTGTAAAGTCCAACAAGCATTACTGTAAAATATATTTGAATGAATGTATGAAAGTACGCTAAGACATATTGGAGTTTGGAGGTATACAGTAGGACACAACAATAGACTAGTTTTGTAGTTTTTAGGTCCAAATAAAATTTTTAAACAGAAAACATTATTTTATTAATCGGCAGCATTTCACATGAATGTTTCTGTTCTGGATTTTATAAATAAAAAAACGAAATTGCTAATTTCTAGATTGTTCTGGTTCACTCATAACACTTCACTGTTGAAAGGAAATCTGTATTCTGATATATAATACAATACAAAGTCCTATTACCATTTATGATTATCTAGACAGCATCTGCTATTTTGTTACTAAATATGAAAATAACAAATGTGCTATGAATCTGTAGATATATCATAAAGCTTAAATGAATGACATTTTCATAATTATTATCTGAAATCCCACAATTTCCATGAAAGCACAAAAGGCTGTTTGCATATTGCTTCCACCAATTAATAGAAAAGATACACATGTATTTCAGTACATACAATAAGTTCAATATTGCTCAGCAAGCCATGTCTATCAGGCCAGTCAACTCAGTGTATCATCCAGCTTGTTCAGAGACCAAGCTGTGGATCACACAATGCTATCTATCTGACCGGGCCTTTCACAGCAGGTCCATACTCATGGTCATCTGAGCAGATCATGACTATGGTTTCAATTATCAGTGTGAAACACTCAGTATTAATCCTTGCATCTGTTCTTCAGAAACCAATTTAGGCATCGCAGCCCTCGACACGCCTCCCCAACATCAACCATCGTCTCAATGCCAACAGCCGGCGTTGACTGTACAGTAAACGGCTTGGAACCAACTGGCCATCTGTATATGGGAGTGTGTGTAAGTGTGTGCGTGTGTTCCAGATGTGATATGCCAAACCTGGAAGGACTTTCGCTCTAATTCCACTTTTTTATATATATATTTTTTTGTTTTTGTTTGTTTCTGTTTGGCCTTAAATATGTTGAATGATGGCATTCACTTCATGTGCAGCCCTAACACCAAAAGTGCCATATGCACCTGCTTTGTATGTTGCCAAATGTTTATTACTGTACCAGTTCATCTGTTCTTGTTTAGAAGACTGGCAACAGTACCCAGGCTGCAGGGCTGCAGGGCAGCAAGTTTTTAACTATTTGTTAGTTCATGCGCAAATGTTTGGGAAGGCGAATAAATGTTTTCTTCCTCTGCAAGCCCCTGCCTTTCTCAGCATTCTGTGGAGCTACACAGTTGTGAAGTTAAGCCTGCAGCACAGAGGTCCTCAGATTACTTCAACGTTTGACATAGACTGACTGAAAAAAACAGCACACAAATATTTTGTTTCCCAAAACAAATACTAGAAAGCACCACAAAATAAATAGATAAATAAATACAAACAAAACATTAAAGTGAACATACGCAGAATATAGTGTATGAAATATTGGTCCATTATTAGGGCTGGGAGTCGATAAAAAAACAAAACGAGTTAATCGCACAAAATGTTGTGATTAATTGCAATTAGTTTTCTTTTTCTTCTTTTATGGACAGGACAGTATAGCGAGACAGGAAGCAAATTGGGAAAATACAGGCGAGATTCGAACCGATGCAGGCATAGAGCTAGGCTATTGCTTGCACCACTGATCCAGCCTGAGAAAGCCTAGTAGTTGTTTTCTGCTATATTACTGTTTATACTATAATATAGATACATTTTAAAATCACCAACAATTTGAAACACTAAAGAGGAGACCACATAGCTTTATTATAAAGAAAGAAAGAAGCAGGTGTTACATCTGCTGCAGGTAGTTAGGGAGAGAGCCATGGTACTGTAGCTGTGACATCGTCACGTAGAGCGAAGGGGGATGGAAAAGTTTGCACATGATGCAGCAATAAATATTTACATGAGGCTGGTGTGGCTGAAGCCAATTAACATAGCAGGAGAGAGAGAGAGATAGAAATGAGAGATAGTTCGATCGATGTTAGTGGAAACGCTTTTATGTGGCTTAATTAACATTACACACATGAATACACACTGAGAGTCGAGACTACATTCACGATGGCAGGCGGGCGGCACACTATGTCTGGCTTGCAAAAACACGTGTGGATTATACCTATGCATGCAAACTGAGAGGTGTGTGCTTGTGAATGGTAAAAATACGTGTGGATTATACTTTTGCGCTTGAATAATATTGATAGAAATCTACCCCCATATTACTGAGTCAGACATCAGTCAGATCAGGTCAATCACCACAACAGGAAGTAAATACAAGAAGAGAGAGTTAAACATTTCAAATGAATCTCAAAGATTAACGCGTTAACGCTTCCAGCCCTATCCATAATTAAACATGTCAAACCCAAACAAAATGTTTTAGCAACATAGTTTATAAATGTTGTGCTGAAATAGCCGATACAAATCAAATCAAAATGACACAAATTATATGCATGTTACCGGGTAGCTTTGTGTAAATAATAAAAATCACGAATTGTATATAATATACACAATATACACTCACCTAAAGGATTATTAGGAACACCATACTAATACTGTGTTTGACCCTCTTTCGCCTTAAGAAACTGCCTTAATTCTACGTGGCATTGATTCAACAAGGTGCTGAAAGCATTCTTTAGAAATGTTGGCCCATATTGATA
>JAODTR010005150.1:0-11582 GCA_025399935.1 Amblyopsis rosae | reverse complement strand
TATATATAATTGGATGTGTCTGGGCTTCACCATACTGTTACACAATTACTAAGATCCTGTCTGTCTTGAACATGCATTTGTAGGATGAGCAGAAGAGCTGTATTTGTGGGTTGCACCCATAAAAGATTTTCCAAATCTTTTCTGACAATCTGTCAGCCACACACTGCTGTGGGATGGCATCCCATTCTTCAACCAGCACATGTTCTAAGTCAGACAAAGTGTTGGTCACTCTGGCACGAACAGCACGCCCAAGCTGCATGAAGTATTTACACATTTCTTAACTTTTTGTGAATAGTTTATTTAATTATCTTTTAGAAAGTTGTCCGCATACAGCTCAAGTCAAACAAGAAACTAGCAAGCAACCTGAGACACTGATGCGCCTTGGTTATCTGATTGTTGTCCTCCGTACATCTCGGTTGACCTTGACAGCCAGATCAGAAACCAGTCTCATAACAGTGTTGTTGTCCTCTGAGAAGGAACTTGCCCTTATCATATGCTCTAAACACATATTTTGTTTATGCTTAGAGAACCTAAAAATAAAACATTCCCACAGTTAAAGACAATTTAGCATTTGTGTTTACTGATTCTAAAACAAACTAACAAAAAAAGAAACTAGACATTTTATTAAATTCTCTCATCAAAATGTCCTGAGCCAATATCTGCAGAATTTTAATGCGCAGCAGTTTCCTACATTGAGGATATTGCTGTCTTGTTCATTTAAATAATTTCACCTAATGCTGTAACTGAATTCCTGACATAGTCAGCAGAAAAAAAGAGCTAAAACCAAGATTTTATTTATAGCCATCCCACTATAGCTAAAAAAAAAAAAAAACAATGGCAGAAAGGCTTATGTGTGTGATTTCTGTCTAATCCGACCAAAGACGGAATCTGACTCATGAATAAGTTCTCTTAGCTGTGTGATTATTTGGGTTTCTGTCAGAAGAAAAGCTATCCTGCTGACAGCTCTCTTTTTCTCTGCATGTTACTCAACTCACTTGGCTCCTCTTCGTCTAGTAGCTTATAGTATCTCATGTTCCATTTAAAGTTGTGTATCATGTTTAAAAATCCATGTTGTGCATGTTCAGAAATTATATTGTAACGATTTTAAAGGGTACAAATTATGAAAGGGGGGGGGTTTCACTGAACAGGCTTTCAGTGCTACATTTTGGTATCGAGTGTTTACCAATCCATAACAGTTAATCATACAATTCAGTCAATAGCTTTTAGCCTATGTTAAATGCAGGTCTTTCAGCAAGATGTTTTGATTTTGCAGGGCTGTTGACGTCACAAGTCCTTAATTTGAATAATACCACCCTCTCCATCTGACCATCTCCACCCATGGCTTGAGAACTACTTTCATAGAGCCATTTTATTTTACTTTGCAAGCATTCGACTATGAATGGAGCTGCGATTTCTAAATGACCCTATTAGCCTATAACCTTCATTCATGAAATAATGCCATGCTTGTGGATACATTTGGCTCTGGTAACAAACGTCAACACCCCTGTTTTGCCACACTGGCCAAGGTGCCCTTTCACACATCATTCTGGGCCAGCGCTGTGTGACCACCCCTGTTTCCCGTAGCTGCAGCCCCACTGCAGGCGTTGGGGTGTACAATAACCTCCCACTACTCTCAATGTTGATAACTATGTAGAGATGGGCGTGAGCTCTTATAATTAATCTAGTGTTTTCACCTAACCATGTCACAGATTAATTTTAGAACCACATTGCACTGTAAAGGCCTTGGCATACTTACCGTGTATGTGGAGGTCCGGACTGTGCGCGTGACGTAAATATCATCACGCGGACATGTGTGACAGATGCCCTGCTAAGAAAACACGAGTGTTCTAGGCGTATAAAAAAAAAATTATCTTTCCAGCGAATTTCTTAGTTACGCCAATAATGTTCACGCGAAAGAATGTGTGTGCACATAAAAATTATAGATCTAAATATTGTTAACTTCAAAGTGCGGAACAGCACGAGTGCTCGTCCTCGTTGTGCGAGACCACGCATTTGGTAAGGCCTTTAGGGCTGGTTCATAGTCTACACAAGCTACACGGACACTATCTCAAACGAAAGTGCTATACGCATTTATTATCAACACATCGAGAATGCGTTTCAGTTGGTGCTCTGAGCAATTTCTGATGAAATGGCAGGCGTGCTTGCGTTGCATAAAAATAAATAAAAGTAAAATAAACACATTTTGCTATGCAGCCAACTAAGTACACATCAAACCCTCCTTGTGTAGCTCGACGCGTCCGAGTAGCTTGCCTATAGTTGCCTAGACTATTAACCAGCCCTAAGGTTCGCATTGCCATAGAATTAAACATCATTTTGACAAGTGGTTAGGGAAATGTTGCTTTGTCAGCACAATTCTAGCCTAGTATGACATCCTGATTTTGGCATGCTCCACAATTAGTTTATAGTCTATACGGCTTAAAATTGAATGTTCTTAAACTGATGGGCTAAGCATAGAAAATATTGGTTACAAATCAAAGAAATCTACTGACTACATTAATCTTTCGGTGGCATTTGAGGTAAATAAGAAGATAGCCTAGCTTAACTATTTAATATTTTTATTGTTGCTGGTAACTAACATTATTATTATGACTAAAAGTTTGTCAATCACCTATAGAAACAAATTAGTATAGCCACCAGTTTGTTTCTGTACCACTTTTGGGACATGAATAGTTCTCCAGGCCCCCCGGTGAACTGAATTATAGTGCAACTTATGGAAACTGAGACCCCATCTCTTTGCTGATGTATTCCCTTTTTCACACGCACACGGCATTTAGCCCTGCTCCACTATCGCAAAAATAAACCGTGTGCATGCTTTACAACTGTGATGCACACACATTGAAAATGCAACACAGACGAGCTTCCTGCTAGCTAAAGTTGCGCTCCATATCAGCAATGCCCTGACACCCCTTCTCCTCCTCTTGATGTCTGCGGCAGCTGTCTGTGAATAGGATATGCTGTCACACTGAGCCAATATGCTTTGTGGTTTTGTGTTTTTTTATTCTGTTTTGGATAAGAGAGAGAGAGAGAGAGAGAGAGAGAGAGAGAGAGAGAGAGAGAGAGAGAGAGTAATGTGGATACCTTCGTGTGTGTGGTTTGCTCTGCTGCAAAAATAAACATTGCACATCCTTTGCTGACAATGTGTCAGAAAATCACACTTCAAAATATCTGATAGTAAAATTCTTGACAAATTCCGTATATGTTTAATGCATTCTAGGACAGCTACAGTATATCGGATAAATAACCCTGTTCTTTTCAGTCACAAGTGTCTTATAACATTGCCTTGAAAGCAATTTGGAAGAGCTGTTGCTGCTGAATGCAAGGGGGAGATTACAGACTAAGTTATAATGATTTGCTTTGACTTATCTAGATATTTATCCTGCTGACTGATACATTCTGCCATGGATTAATTTTCTTCACTTGATTGTGTTTAATGTTCGATAATCTTAAAAATTGTCTAAAGTGCCCACTCTTGTACCATTTTGTAACTTTCATCTCATTGTATTGTTTTTTCCCCTCAATGTGAACTCTTTCATGAAATCCCAAACAACAGCGGCTCTAAATCCAAGATACTCGGCTGTATTGAACCTGCATCCCTCTATTAGTCAGTAGAGGAGGGTGTCTAAAGTGCTTCATCGCATTAGAGGGGATTCCCACGAGAAGTTCTCATCTATTAAAGGGGAGAGGAGACACACTTTCTCAAATGAGATCAGCAGATGCCATAAGAGGTTTGTTCTCTAGCCCCGTAAGGAAATGGATAATGATTATCTAAGTGGGGTGTTTTTGTGAACACTGAACTTTAAAATGGGAATTGGTGACAACACATAAAACTGCCTCTTGCATATTTTCCTTTTTTTTGTTGTTGTTAATATTGAAATTGAGTTTTCTGCATATTATTTCACTAATCGAGATGTCTAATTGATTGAGGAAGCTATTTATAGTTTGTGTTAAGATGAAAGCCAACAGGCTCCGGGGGGGAAAGATCTCAATCACCAGAGAGAAAGTCATCCACTGTTTGAATTGCTAATTAAACCAATCTTTACACAGTGCTGAGCTGATTAAGCTTTATGAATAAATAGCCAAAAGGAATGCTTTCCCCAGTGTTGGAGCATCTTAATGTTTCAGCTCAATTCTGGCAGCTTTTATTGTGATTTATTTATTTATTTGTTTTATTTAATTTATTTATTAGGGCTGTAAGACACTATTAAAATGTAATCTCGATTAATCGCATCCATCCATCCTCACCCGCTTATCTGTCAGGTCGCGGGGGCAGCAGCTCCAACAGGGGACTCCAAACTTCTCTTTCCCAAGCCACATTAGCTACCTCTGACTGGGGGATCCTGAGGCGTTCCCAAGCCAATGTGGAGATATATTCTCTCCACCTAGTCCTGGGTCTTCCCCGATGCCTCCTCCCAGCTGGACATGACTGGATCACCTCCCTAGGGAGGTGTCCAAAGGGCATATCTTTATCAGATTTCCCCTGGATGCTTGGATTAATCGCATGCTTTCCATATATAATTGTGATTAATAAATCACTTGACTTGTTTTAATGTATGCAGGCACTTTCAAAAAATACTTGCAATGCAATTTATTGGATAAACAATCTGGTCGACACAGCTAAACCACGCCGCTCACCGTAACCACGCCTGTATAGCTATCAATACAATGCCAATTGGTAAATTCTGTTGCTACTGCGACACAATCTCAAGGAGTTCTAGGTTATGCAGACTGATTCTCGCGGCTAGTTAAAGTTAAACTGAAGCTTGCTATATCAATTAATTCTCGCGAATCATGAGGCTAAAATTTGCACACCAATTTTCACATTATTGTCAAAGAAAAGCCAAAGTATATATGGATGGTAAATGGACTGCATTTATATAGCGCTTTTATCCAAAGCGCCTGACATTCACCCACCAATGGCAATGTCAGCCATGCACAGAGACACCTGACCACCTGAAGCAGTTAGGACACCTTTGTGTGGTATTAGCAGGGTTTGATCCAGCGAGGTCTTGATCACCTATCGCCCTGCTCTACCACTGCGCCACTTGCTGCCAATTTACAATTGATTAGTTTGTAGTAGCTATAGTTCAGCTTTGAACATAAACATCATCATCCTTTAATTAGTAGGTAATGCAGAGTTTAGTTGGGGGGCAGAAAAGCAAATAGTGTCAGTTGTTTTAGCAAAAAGGAGAATATGTTGACTATTTCCCGAATATGTTAACTCATAGATCGTACTTAAGGCTAAAAGCTATGCTAATGGTAGTCAGTTCCACCCTGACCCTATTAACTTATGGCTCTGCCCATAACGATGTGCAATACCATATTTTCTTTTAGCATTATCAAGTTTTTATTCGTTAAGTAGTCTTTGACTGTAAAGGCAACGTTATTTCGAGGGTGAGGGTACTCATACAAAGCCATTGTAAGTCCTGGTAGTACTTGAAAACTGCATCAAATAGTGACTGGAGCGGAGGGGACCCCCTGAGGTGGATGATATGGGATCTCAACATGGAGGAACGAGCACAGCTCCATTTCCTTGGCAAACGTAATTTCAGTGTTGTCCTAGCCCTTAATGTGTTTCTGAGCCTCTTTCTGATGTCTAGCCGAGGTGTTCAATAAATGTAGTTTGGATGCAACCCCACCCCGCCACCTCTGCATTGTTACAGATCAGTAGTTGCCTAGCAACATTGACTGATTCTATGATGCCATTATTTCGTTGTTATTGTTAGTTTCTGTCATATTTCGGTGAGTGGAATGCAGTTGGGAGCGAGACCAGGCACGGCACTCAATAAGTGTGCTTCTTGGATCAAAATATTTAGTTTCTTGATCCCCGACATTGTCCTCAAGTCAAAGTTCAAAACTTACTTTTAATTAATCTTTTATTTATATATTATACCTACATTAACATTCTTAAAATGTAATTATCTACTGTATTTTTTATTTGTGTGTGCATATTTTAAGTGTGTATAGTATATGGTATGCGTATATTTGTGTATGTGCATATATATGCATGTAAAGTTATGTATGTCGTAAAGCACATTGAATTGCCGCCGTGTACAAAATGTGCTATATAAATAAAACTTACTTGCCTTCATCTTCAAATGACAGTGGTGAGAGACCACTTGGTTAACTTTATCTTAACTTTATTTTCCCCCTCAAGGCAAATGTAGAAAATCACTTATAATTCCCTTACACCATCTCCAACCTCCATTGTTGTGACCTATTTTTACGCTAAAGGTGGTGTCCCAGATATAACAGCATGTGTAAAAAGACGGGAACGCATTTTATGGCATTTGTGGCCTTTTCTGTCAATTACTTTAAGATGTGAGAGTGTAGTTGTCTCTTGATCCAAAGGCACATACAGTATAGGTATTTTGGTTTGCAATAGTCTACAATAGGAATGGATGGCCTGCTCTAGCATGTAAACCTTTTTTATAGGAAGTATTTTAATTGGAAAGGCAGGGCTTTCCTAACTTCAAACTGTGCATGTGTGCTTTAGCTTCATGGCAGTTCTCACCCTCCCGTGTATGCATATTTATACATGTGCATATCTCTTAATGTTTGTGTTTATTAATTAGGCTTCAGTGTATTAACTCAGCCAGAGCAGAATTCACTTGGGTGGTGTCATTTTAACTTGGGCTGCAAATCCAATCATTAAACGTGTAGCTAGAGGAGCCAGCTAGTGTGGGGTGGGGGGGCATTGTGTAGCTCACGGGCAGGGCTAAGACCACCATGTTATGACCGTAAACGCTTTGTGCTGCTAAAACAAAATAAAACGTTATCAAATGCCAACATTTCAGGGCTGGTGTATTATTATTTTAGTATGGGTTCCACGTTGCAAAATGTCATCGAAATTGCTCTGTGACTAAATTTGTTTGTTTCTGTTGTTGTGAGTTGAAGCTGTGGAGTGTAAGTGTAATAATATCATCCAGCTCTCTCCAAGGGCCGCGGTAAGAAAATGTCACAACACGATGGTCTTGGTTCATGTGTATATAATTGGCTAACATATCCAAGCACATATGTTTCCAGAGAGAATATTTATAGTGGTAAAAATGCTAATGTTTCTATATGTTTTGTTCTTCTCGGTATATGCTGGCATTTGTTTAAAACAAACATGTTAAATCCAACTAGTTTTTCTCTTTTCTTCTGTCACTCTCAGTATTTCTGAAGTCCCTCACAGAAGGATTTATTAAATATTAAATTATTCCTTTTACAAAGTTGATAATGTATTTAAAAGCCTGAAGCATCAACATTAAGCTTTTTAATTATTAATGTGTGTGTGTGTGGCCTGCTGAAGATGTGACCTGGATGATGGCATTTTAGCAATATAGCATATTGCTTCAGTTGGATATACAGTATAAGGCTGTATACTATAGACATTGTTTGGCCAATGTTGCAGTTTGCAATATGATGTCCCACTGCAATAACCAGGGCTGTATAAAAGTGACATGAATGGAAATGTTCTAGCCCCTTTCCTCCCAGTATGGACTCTAGGAAGCGAATACCACATCATAGATATCTGCATTATACTATCGATGAGATTGTCATGCTTTTAGATAATAGGTTGTTTATTTGAGGATATACTTTTTTATTATTATTATTAGGTTTTTTTAGTGCCTGCAAGTTATTTGTCTCAACTGTGTTAACTATATATATTCAAAGGACTCCATACCCAATTGAGATGCAAATGTCCAAAACTCGCTCAGTCCATTGTGACTGATTTCGAGAATATCATGTATTAGCTTGCTAGCTTTCTATTCAATGTATATCATAGGTTGAAATTGATCACATGCAACAGTGAGATGGGGTGAGTTTTGTCACTGATTTCATTTTCAGATTATGGTAGACCATAAAAGGCATAAAATAGCACCCATAACTCAAAATTCACCAAATATGGACTAAGTGAGTTTTGGCTGCGGATAGCCGGATACCATACAATATGTACAAATCACGTATCAGTGGGGGCTACTGTACAGTACCTGAACAAAATGCCTCATCTCCACCAGATGCACTTTTCGTCTGACAGTTAATGACGTAGTGCTTTCGCTCTCATTTTAGATTTGGCAGGTGGAAACAGATGGTATGGAAACTGTTCTATTTGTTAGCTGCTTTGAAAATCATTAAGTGTTAAAAACCTCAAATGTCCCTTCTGATTTTGAACCAGCTTGTTTAGAGCTTTTTAGATTAATCATGGAGTGCTGTGAATGAGCGTGAAGTGAATGCTTCTCTCTGTTCTATGTCTAAACAGCTGCTTGGGACTTGCTGGTGACAGATGGCTAGCCGTGCGTGGAGAATCTGGATGTCCATGTTGTAATACTCAATAGTTTTTTGTCAATCTTCAGATCATTTCATCTCAATATGTGGGCAAATACTTTAAACTTTAAACTGCATGGTTATCGTTTTGCATGTACATTGCCTCTGTGTGTACCTGGCTGTGTTAAAAAAGAAACTATGCTTAGCTTTCAATTGATTATTGGATCATTAATGTTTCTTCATACTGTAAACAGACATTGTGTGTGTGTGTGTGGGGGGGGGATTCCTTTTCCGATAACTGCACTGCAGGGTTCTTTCCATTTTCCAGGTACCAGATACTGCTGAAGTATAATTTAAGTGGTCTGCCTGGTGACCATTAGCCTGCAGTGTCTCTTAGCCCAAGGTTTCCTGCCAGGTGACGGCCACTAGGTTATGTGTTGCTGAAAGAGCCATATAAAAGCAGCCATCCATTGTGACGCTTAACGTTATCAATCCAGTGGGAAATGGGGTACTCTGTGTGATTTTGTGTACTGTGGTGATTTTAATGACCCTGAAATGTCCATTTTATGTTTTGATAGACCGATATGCAATATTTTAAACATAGCACCTGATATAGAATATAGCAGGTAATTATTTAGCATTCATAGGTATTGTATTTGAGCTCCTCTGTTCTTTTGTTTTCATAGCTGCGCGTGTATCGTACATGCGTTTTGATCTTGTTTCATCTAGTGGCTGACTAGATCAGACGTTCTGTAGTTTCTTTAATGTCAAATAAGCTTCACTTAATTCAGAATCGATTTAGTGTTGCATGCTCGTTTCATTCCTATTCTATTCTCATCCAATCAGAACTCCCAGAGAACTGGACAGACACTAAGGAGACACTGCTAGAAGGGATGTTATTTAACGTCAAGTACCTGGGCATGACTCTGGTGGGGCAACCCAAAGGAGAGGACATGGCAGCAGCTGCCATTCACAGGATCGTTGCTACGGTACGTTGATGTGGTCAGTGTATAGATTCTCAATCGCAGTGGACCGATGTGGACTGTGTTTTTCAGCTGGTCAGTAATATAAAGAAAACCAAGCTCTGAGCCTGACTACCCCACTTGTACACCTTTGAAATATGCTAAAACGTAGTCAAGGAGCAGGGGGAGGTCCCCCTTCCCCCATTAACGTTAACATTTTAATTTGAAGACTCGAGCAGCCGAGAAGTCTTGAACGTGGCTTACCTGCCATATAACCTGCTAATAATACAATTTAGGATTAGCAACTGGTTAGCAACACAAGCAACTAACACGATCAACTAACACATCAAATATATGAAGGTTACTCCACAATGATTCAATAAGGGTTTGTACAAACATTAAATCGTTTAAGGAAATGAATTTCCCTCTTCAACCTAAAGGCATTGTGGGATGCATTTATACATTTTCTACCGACTCCACCTGGGGACATGAACACAAAACCGTGAACCAAGTGGCATACTGTATATCAGAATGACACTGGAAATTGTCCCTGTTCACACTTCAAGTGTCAGCTTGCTATGCTGTGAGTAGCAACAGTCTCCGAGCTCAGGCCTAAATCAAATACACTGACATGGCACCATTCCTTTGTCCTTGAAGTCCTCTTTCGCCTCAATGGGAGATCACCACCACCCCTGACCCTTCTTTACACTCAGATTCACTCCACTGATGGCCTCTTATCTTTTCTTTGGCATGCACCGGCAGCAAAATGGAAGCACATTCCCATTACAAACGTGCAAATAAACGCCTTGATAATTTATTTTTTTGTCTAAAATTACAGAAGCCAGCATTACAAAAATAGAGTTTTGGTTTTAAACCCTGTAGCTCTCTCAGGGTCACACTGATTTCTAACATCAACAGCACACACTTTTGTAGACCGTGTGCTTCTACATTTTTTCTTGTATTATATATCCTTCATTGCCACTTTGTTTTGTGTTTTGAGCTAAATCAATGTAATGTAATGTGACATGAAGAGCAACACATGGCTTCCTCACTAGCTTAACAGGTATGTCGGAGGTCTGTGTCACCCTGTCAACGGGCGCCAGTGTCTCCTCCACGCTTCAGATGGATCCAAGGGAGTCTGCTGTCAGCCTGACCTCAAATCCCCATTCTTGGCTTTGCGGGCCGTCCTCCCCCTCTAAGTTTGCCTTCTGTAACTGTCTGGGACAGCTACAGAAGATCTGGCACCATTCTCCCCCTTTATTTTATTTTTGCCTGAGGCTGTTTTACATTTTGTTCTGTTATTTTGCTGTTCGTGTCTGCTTGTTTTGTCTTTATTGTTTTATGTACTCATACATTTTTCCCATTAAGGACAATTTTTTTTTGTTGTTATTTTCTGTTTTCAATACCCACTGTATTAATTGGCTGTTTTGTTCAATATATGAATATTGTTTGGTTTGTTAATTATAATATATCTGCCGTTATGTGGACAAACGCAATAAACATTTATCCACAGGCCAGAGCGAGTGCGAAGAAGTTCCGGAAAGTAACATTGACTGTGTCACCAAAAGGCATCATCATTACCGACACTGAAACAACAGACCTCATAGAGAATGTCTCAATATACAGGTAAATGCATTAGTCATGAAATGCAGATTATTTTACAGTAAGGCCATTAGTCAAAGTAATAAAAACACAAGTTATTTAAACCACATACTGTACTGTAGTTTATATCAGTGCTCCCGAAACATGGTCCTGAGGACTCACTGTCCTGCATGTCCACACTGTACACTGCTATTTTTATAAACAAACCTTTTTCTGCGTGATTTGGCCTTTCATCCACATGTAAACGGTGCTATAATGACGAGCAGAGATTCAGAGTGCACTATGGAGGTCACTGACAACATTTCAGAACCAGTAGTCGAGGTTATGATTGGCCAAAACGGCTTTAAAGGTTAAATATATCTCCGGCTGCTGGCTTGGCATGTTCTTGACTGGTATTATTTTTCCGTGTGGACATCGTTTATTCTTTTAAATTTTTTGCGAATTAGAAATACCCCCGTTTTACATTTTAGCAGTGTGCGTGTGGACGTAGTCTTAGATGTTTTCCTGCTCCAACACACCTGATTCAAATGAATGTGTTGTTAACAAGCTTCTGTAGAGCCCATAGACCCATTCATTTGAATGAGGGTTTTTGAGGAATATTTGTTGAATGTTCAACTGAATACATTTGCAAATGTCGCTGCAGCTTTTAGCCAAGTATCTTCTATCTGGGTCACTTCCAACTCTGTCCATTACATGCAGTCCTCTAGCTCTTATGACTTGTGTTCGATTTGTTTTCCTTGCAAGCCAGTA